>PVIC010024280.1:0-26157 GCA_004025085.1 Thryonomys swinderianus | reverse complement strand
CTTTTTATCTCACTACCTTCCTAATTCTTTATGCCCTATTTTTCTCTTCTCTTCTTACCAACCAAGGCATGAGGAGGACTCGTATAAGGAAGTCCTTAGCCCTTGTGTTCCAAGTTTCCTTACATCTTTATTTCTTATAGGTCTGACTGGTCCAGAACAGAGCCAATATAGCATTTCTCCACCAAAAATGCCTCATTCCTTCCCACAGCTCTTGGTGGTAAAATGATTTGCTCCTTCCCATGATACCTTGTGTTTCTGCCAACAGGAAACAAAGCAAACATGGCCTCTCCAACCAAAGACACCTCCGCCTTCTCCCATAATGCTCCACATTCCCTTCCATCCCTGATGTCACCACCCCATCACAGAGAGACCATTTAGAAGATAGTATATGGGCCAGAGATTTAGCTCAGTGGTTCAGGCACCTGCCTCACAAGCGCAAGGTCCTGAGTTCAATCCCTGGTAACCACATACAATGCTGGGCATGGAGACTCACGCCCACCGGCAATCTATACCACATAACCACAGTACCGGGTGTGGTGGCTCACGCCTGTAATCCCAGCTCTCGAGAGGCAGAGATAGGAAGATTGCTGAGTTCCAGGCTTGTCTGGGCTACATAGTGAGCTCAGGGCCAGCCTGAACTACAAAAGGAGACCCTGTCTCAAAAAACAAACAAACAAAAAGATAGTATAGTACCTCTCCACTTCCTGATATTCTGTCCTGCCCCTCTACACTATATAAGATGCCTACATTCTTTGTTCTGGGCCACTCATCATTTTGAGAGTAGCTGGGCTGGTTACTCCATCCCTAGTAAATCCTGTTATAGACACTTAGGCCTCAACATAATTTCTTTTAATTTTTCTATCAATTTCTAGAAAAAAATTAAAATATTTAATTTGCAAGTTAAGGATTGAATTCAGAGCTTTCAGACTGAGCTATATTTGCAACCCGTTAAAGTTTTGTAGGGTTTTTATGGTAATTTTTTGAGATAGGTTTTTGCTAAGTTACTAAGTTACCCAGGTTGGGTTTGATCTTGCAATTCTCTGCTTCAGCCTCCCAGTCTGTGTAGTTACAGTCATACGCCACCAAACCCTTGGCTAGACTCTAAAATTCTTATTCTATTAATCGTTGGTACCAGCTAAAATGGAAGGCATTTTAATCTTTCAACAGAGAAAGAGGGAAGCAGAAAAGAAGGAAGGCAAAGAGGTTTTAAAAAAGGAATTGGGATGTTTTATGTGCATGTACCAACTCTACACAAGGAATGTAGATATCCAGTACTACAAATGCGCACAAAAAGGAGAAAAACAAAGAGATCAAGAGATGAATGGAGGGGGGAGGGATGGAAGAAAGAGAAAGAGAAATGTTTTTAAAAATAGAAATTAAGATATGGTACAATTTCCCACAAAGAATATAAATGCCTCTAAAATTTGGGCGGGCTTCTGATTTCCTGTTCTCTAATATCCCCTGGATGTCCTACAATTTGATCAAATGAAGACTTTCTTTCAGGTTCAGTAACTTGCTAGAACATCTTGCAGAACTTAGGAAGTCATTACACTGAGCGTTAATTTTTCATTATGAAAGATACAAATCAATAACTGGGTGAACAGTTACACAGGTCTGGAAGGATCCCAAGCATAGGAGCTTCTGTTCTCTGAACTCCATGTACCACATAAATATATCCACCCACTCAGAAGCTGTCTGCACCTCTCAGGCTAGAGTTTTAATCCAGGCTTCACTAGATCTGTATGATTGAGGAAGTCATTTCCTTTGTGATGGACTCAGTCTGCAACCTCTCTTGCCTCTACAGAAATCAGGGGTGGGACTGAAATTTCCACTTCTCTAAGTCAAATGCTTGGCATTTCCAGCGACAAGCACTCATCCTGTAAGCCCCCACTGACTTTCTAACCCCCTTTTTAGCTAGCATTCAGGTTTTTTAAAGCCATTTATGGGCCCTCTACTTGATAGTGTTGATCTCCATGCTTTCCAACTGCATGACTAAGAAGATAATAGTCATTCACTGAGCTGGAGAGTAATAAACAGAGAAGTGTAACTGTGGTGAGAAAGAGAGGTTGGTTCACCAAAGTTTGAAATTTCTTCAGGAATTTAGAAGGACATACCTGGCAAATTCTCACAAGTCTGGAGCTTGAGGGGAAAGTGGGTAGGAAGACGGTAATACACTTGAGAATCAAAAATATTTATAGTTAAATAAATAAGAAACAATTAGATCATCTAGAAAAGTGGTGCCAAACAAGCGAGACGGACAACCTCTGGAGAATGTCAGTAGTTTTTACAAACTAGGAATGCCTAAAGAAACAAACAACCAAAAAAAAAAAAAAAAACAAGAAAGAATAATGAGAGAGGAAAGGAGTGACATGGATTTCAAAGAGGAAAGAATTTTAGGAACCTTTTACCAGGTGTAGCTGAAAAGTTCCAAACACTATGCCAGGACCTTTTCAAGTCATTGAGAATATAAATTCGAATTCACAGGCATCTAGCTCTCACAAAGACATAGGCAGGCAAATAATTAATTATGCAATGACAGAGTGGGAAGGTGCAAGATAGAACTGTGAATCAGTACAGAATAGCCTCGAGGAAAAGAAACTCGATTTCTCAGGGAGAATAAAAGTCTTCAGGAATGTCATATCTCCTGCTGTTGTCTTCTAACACGGTGTCTGAGTCACTTGAATCCAGAACGTTCTTCTGCTCAAGTCTTGAGAACCGTTACTAGAAGTTCAGTGAGTCAGTGTACACGCTAGGCCTAAAATTCAGAATTCTCCGGGGAAGCTCGGTATTTGGTTTAGCATGTTTTATAAAATCCCACTGAGAGTATTTGGTTTAGCCTGTTTCATAAAATCCTACTGAGAGTGACAGGGGGACCACTATTCACATCAGCCCTCAAGAGAAGCCCGACCTGTCTCCTTTGGCATCAGTACAACTAATCTGGAAACTGGCTCTGCAAACAGGGCCTGCCTGCTATTGTTCTGACCCTCTGCCATTATGCAGAACAGAAAGCAATTGAAAGAAGCATTTATTACCACCCTCAGTGCAAATCTAAAGCCAGAATGGTTCAGGAGCTAAAAGCAATTTATTCCTAGGCTTTCATTTTCATAACGTTATGTTGATGCCTTCCTCCTAGCTTCAATCTTCAAATTCCAACCCACGCGCACAGGATTTGAGACTGGTTTAACTCCAAGTGGTGAAGGAACTGCACACATCTAATAATTTACACACACTCAAGTTTTGTGTCTAAAAACAAACAATGCAGAAATTTTTTTTCCGTAGACAAATGCACAAAGCCCATAAGTATTATGTCCATGACTGATAATTTTAACAATCAACCTGACCTTTCAAAGTACTTTTGTAAGGGAGGGAGGTAGATAAGAGAACAGTGATTTTTTTTTCAACTAGGTATGATATTACTCTCCAGCGGACATTTGACAATGTCTGGAAATGTTGATGTTCCCACCTAGAGGTGCCATTAACAACGCGTGGTCAGAGGTCAGGATGAAGCCAGATGTTTAATAATGCATAGGACAGCATTCCACAACATGATATTTTCCAGCCAGTTAAAAAATCAATAGTGTTGGGCCAGAGGGTTAGCTCAATGGTTCCGGCACCTGCCTCGCAAGCGCAAGGTTCTGAGTTCGATCCCCAGTCACCACATAGAATGCTGGGCGTGGAGACTCACGCCCACCAGCAATCAATACCACACACCACAGTGCCGGGCATGGTGGCTCAGGCCTATAATCCCAGCACTCAGAGGCAGAGACAGGAGGATTGCTGAGTTCGAGGCTTGCCTGAGCTACACAGTGAGCTCAAAGCCAGCCTGAACTACATACAAAGCGAGACCCTGTCTCAAAAAAAAAAATCAATAGTGTTGAGTTTGAGAAACTTAGAGACAAAGGAGAGGAGGAATTGAGTAACTAGTGTTCTTTTCTTTTTTATTGAATTCTTTATTGGTACATTTAATATACACCTCACAATCACACTCAACATTGGTAAATTTGTACAAGTATATGACATGAGTTGTCATTTTTACCCATATCCCTACGACCCTACAACTTCCTGCCCCCTACATACATATGCTTTCTTTTTCTTTTTTTCTTTAAACACATTTATTCTTTCCCCTCATTACTTTCCCCACCCCTTTCCCTTTGAATATTTCCTATTTCACAAAGTCTATCATACATTCTAGAACTCATTTACACTCACAGATTCTCATAACAGAGAAAACATATAGTATGTACATATTTGTGTCTTATTTATTGCACTTATTAGTGTGTCCTCAAGGAGTGTCCATTTCAGTATAAATGACTCGAAGTTATTCTTTATGGCAGAGTAATACTACATTTTATTTAAAAAAATAATAAAACACATCTTCTTTATCCAGTCTCCCGTTGATGGGCATTGGGGTCTTTTCCAAGATTTAGCTATCACAAACTGAGCTGCTATGAATATGGGTTCACATATGTCACCATGATATGATTCTTTTAATTCTTTCAAGTATATTCCTGACAGGGGAATAGCAGGGACCTCTAATTCTAGTTTTCTGAGAAATCTCCACAGTGGTTGCACAAGTCTACATTCCCACCAACAGTGGAGAAGGGTTCCTTCCTCCCTACAGCCTCGCCAGCATTTATTGCTGGTTAATTTCACAATAGCAGCCATTCTTTGTTGAGTGAGATGGAATCTCAGTGTTGTTTTCATCTGCATCTCTCCAAAGACTAGTGATGTTGAGCATTTCTTCATATGCTTCTGGCTGCTTTTACTTCTTCCTACTAGTGTTATTTTCTACACAAAGTCTCATCACAAAACAGCCACATCTCAGGGCTGAAAAATATTCTAGTCACCACATTGTCTTATGTGCCATGAAATACTTTTTTGGGATGGCAAAATGAGTTTGTGTGCTGCAAATTCTATTAGATGACTTGCTTCAATAAAAGAGAAAACATGGAGTACACCTCCATCAGAAGGGTGTAAAAATGTCTCTTTGGTGTTGTGATTAAAAAGAGATAACCCCTCAAGCTAGCAACAGAAGGAAACTGACCGCATAAGGAGACAAGAGAGAAAATATGTTTAATGTTCCACTTGAAAAGACATGCCTGCTAGGTGCAGCTTAGAGATGGCTTTATAGATTTAGGAACCATAAGGGAAAATAAACTTTGACTTCCAGGATCTGGGAAACAGATGCCTGAAGATTCCAGGGAAGAATTTTTGCTCCAACAGTAGACTTCATGCATGTGTCAAATGATATTTTTGTGTGTGAAATTTTGCTGCTTCTGGTTAAAATATGAGAAAACATCCCAATTCTCACGCAGCTTCCCTGAGGCTTCTGCTCATCTGGTTGGCCACACTCCCAGCTGGAATTCCTGATAGCTGAATTCTCTCACTGCATGTTACTTAAGAATTCACTGTTCCGGGCTATCGTGTGGGGTTACTTCTTGTCTCACGGCTCACTGAGCAAAACATGTCTTTGTAGAGACTTCCGTAAGTTTGATATATATTCATGGTAAAAGATGCATGTGCTTGAGGAACACTTTTGGATCCCAGCCAGTCCCCTATCCTAGTGTTTGATCTTAGTAACAAGTGAACGCCAAACCTCAATGCATGAATAAGCAAAGGAAGGGACACCATTGTTGTAAGAACAGATGTACCAACATATTAAATTCTCTCATCATCCTGCCTATTTCATAGGTAGATGGCCATTCAGAGTACTACTATTGTGATATTACTTTTCAGAAGAAAAGTCTAAAAATAGTTTTCCATTCATGTGCAAGTTTTGCTAATAACCAAGCTAAGCCAAGTACCAAATGGAGGACTATTGCTTGCAGTTCTTATTTGATAATCACACTAGTGACAAAGCAATGAAAATATAATTTACACATAATGGGATAAATGTATTAGAACTTTGTTTTTTATTAGCATATATTCAGAGTAGATGTTTACATTTTTATGGGGAGCTAATGCATGTACATAACACATCTTAATTCATTTTTTCTTCCTTTTCACTCCACTCTCTATCTCTTGATCCCCTTCCCCTTCCTTACTTTCTATTCATCTTTTGCTCTTTATTTATAACCACCTTTATTTAGCTCTTTATTATAATTTGGACTTTGCATATTTTAAAATGTAGTATTTAAGCTTGTGGGTCTGATTTACACTGTAGTCTCAAGGTGTGTTCATTTTTCTATAAATGACTCAAGTTTACCTTTTTTGTGGTAGAGTAGTACTCCTGTGTGTATAAATACCACATTTTCTTTATGCATTCATCTGCTCATGGACAGACAGGATGTTTCTAAGATTGCACTATTATGAATTATACTGCTATAAACATGGTTATACATGTATAGCTGTCTTTTACAAAAACACTTAGGAGGGAACTCTCTGGGCCAAATGGAATCTCTAGTTTTAATTTTTTGAGAAATCGCCATAGTAATTTCCACTGTGGTTGTGCTAGTTTATATTCCCACCAGCAACATAGAATGGCTCCATTTTCTCTGCAGCCTCATGAGCATTTATTATTCTTTTCTTGATGATGAACGCTTTTTCTGTAATAAGGTGGAACTTCATGTTCATTTGCATTTCTCTAATGGTAAAAGATATTGAGCATTTCTTCATGAATTTATTGGCCATTTGGGCATGATCTTTGAAGTGTCTATTTTACTTCATCATTTTTGTGTAGGTCTTTTGAGGAGGTCTAATTTTTTTTAATTCTTTACATATTCTAGATATTAATCCTCCCTCTGAAGAATAGCTAGCAAAATCCTGTAAGTTTTCTTTTCATTTTGTTGGTTGTTTTTAATTTGAAGCTTTTTAATTTGATATAATCCCACTCTGATTTTCAGTATTATTTCGGTATGAGCAGGTTTCCATTCAGAAAGGTCTTGTCTTGCTTATGATTATGATAAGGTTTTACCAGCTTTATCTTCCAGTTGGTTAAGTGTCTTCATTTTAACATTTAGTTCTTTAGTCCATTTTTATTTGTTTAGTCTGTAGTAAGAAATATTGGTCTAGTGCTCGCTTCGGCAGCACATATACTAAGAAATATTGGTCTAGATTCAATCTTCTACATGTGAATAGCTAGCTCTCACAACACCTCTCAATAAAGAGGCTGTATTTCCTCCAGGGTATGTTTTGGCTCCTTTGTCAAAGATCAAATATGAATGTGGTTGGGGCCTTTCTGCATCCTCTGTTCTCTTTCACTGATCCTCATGTATGTTTCTGTGCCAGTACCATGCTGTTAACATTGTTGCAGCTTTGTAATTTCAAGTCTGGAATTGTGACCCTTTCCACTTCACTGTTACATTGCCCCAGATTGATTCTGTTCTTTTGGGTCTGGTTCCATGTGAATTTTAGAATTGTTTTCTCCAATTCTGTGAAGAATGTTATTAGTATCTTGATTGGGATTGCACTAAACTTGTATATCAAATTTGGAAATATGGCCATTTTAACTATATTGATTCTACCTATCTAGGAATAAGGATATCTTTCCACTTTCTGCTGCCCTCCTCAACTTCCTTTTTCACAGAACTGTAGTTTTTGTTGTAGAAGTCTTTACTTCCTTAGTTAGGTTAATTCCTAACAAGTTAATTTTTCTTTATGCTATTGTGAATAGTTTCTTCCAATTTCTTTCTCAGTGAACTCATTATTAGTGTACAGGAATGCTACTGATATTTTTGTGTTGATTTTTGTATCCTGCTACTTTACTGAATTTTGTCATTAACTCTAAGAATCTTTTAAAGTTTTTTTTTGTGGTCTTCATTGTGAAGAATCATGTCATCTGAAAGTGATGATAATTTGACTTCTTCCTTTCCTACATATATCCCTTTTATTTCTTTTTCTTTACTACTTGCTCATGCTAATACTTCAAATTCTGTGTTCAATGGAAATAGTGATAGATCCCTTTTTATTCTGGATTTTAGAGTGAATGTTTTCAGCTTTTTCCATTTAACATGATGCTGGCAGTAAGTTTGTCATAAACAGCTTTCACCAGATTGTTTTTTCTATTCCTATTTTCTTCAGTGTTTTCATAATGAAAGGATGTACTTTCTTATTGCTTTAAAACAGGCTGTATAAAGTCTCATATAGTCACAGAATTCAATTGTGAAAATGGCTTCAGTTGCTGTGTCCAAAGGAATATAATAATTATTTTAATAGTGTAGATATTAAAAATAAGGAAAATAATTTTTAGCTCAAAATCTAGTATTTATGTCTTAACATCTAGTTAATGAAATTCTAACATCCTCTACCTTCAAGTATCTTCCACAACCTAAGAAATAAATGAAACTTCATTGCAGAAAAAGACAGGTGCTGGAAATAGCACGTATGTGAGTCCTGCCTCTGTGCTGACCACCAAGGAAATCACAGTGATGATATACTTCAAAAAACATCTATTTCTGCCATGAGCTTTCTAAATATGACTACATATACAAAAGAAAGAATGTGGTATTTAGCTTTCACTTCTTTTGGATAGTGTTATTGTCTTATGCTCCATCCATTTTTCTGCAAATGATTTGATATCATTCTTCTTTGTGGCTGAATAATATCCCACACTTCATTTTCTTTATCCATAAATTTGTTGATAGACATCTAGGCTATTTCTAGACCTTACCTATTGTGATTTCCTGTTTTATAGTAAAGGTTTGTTTGAGCTGAAAATGTTTAGGGATGGATTTAAACATGCTTTGCTATGGAGGAGCAATTTGTGAAAGACTTGGGACAGTTAAACTCACACTCCAATAATATTGTGTACGCCTTGTACAGTGATATACATTTCGTGTACTAAAGGGAGCATGAGCTTAAGTCTAGAAACAAAATTAGCTGTTAGAACCAATATTTACCTCAGAAACTGCAAGATTTCAATCTGAATCTGATCAATAGCAGAACATCACTTAGAGGCTAACAGAACAGATATCACTTTCTGCCAGACGAAAAAGAGGTAAGATCTTGTAAGTATAGTGGTAACAATCTATCATTTGTATTGTGAAAGATGCAACCATTATAAATAATATTACATTGTCTCAGATTGATGATAGTAATAAATAGCATTGAATGAATATAATAATAATTGTAATAGTTTTATTACCCTAAGCACTTGGCATCTTAGTCCTCTTTGCAGTCTGATGAAATTATCTAACTCCATTTATACACAGTAAAACTAGCCTTAGAAATGTTATGCAGGACACTGATAAAAATGAGACCGATACCCAGGCATTCTGATTCCCGAGCCACAGTCAGAATAACTGTACTACAGAGCTACACGCCTGTAAATTTACACAGATGTGCCCACCCATCTAGAGGCATGCTTCTCTAGATGAACAAGGCAAGCTGTTCAGTAGCTGTCATTCTAGAAATAAGCAGCTTTCAGGTACCGATAGCAATGATACAGAAACCAAGACCAGCGGGCTAAAAAGGAACCTTTTACAACAAGCACAAGATGCCAGGCTTTGCCAAAGACGCAGTCAGTCACACACTGGCTGAGAAAGCCACACTCTTTCCGTGGAACCTGCAGCTCTGCACACTGTACTGTATTACTTCTGAGCGTGCTGGATTTTAAAGCATCCTCTAGAAGGGGGGGGGGGCGGGAAGCAAGCTCAGTAAATCCCCGTATTTTTACTGCCTTTGCCAAATTTGACATCTTTCAAAGTAACTGTGAGAAGCGCGCACAATCTGTGCCAACTGCATGATTTAGCAGCTATAAAATCCCTCTGAATCAAACCCATTTTGAAATAAAAAGGAACCTGCTTGAGAATTTCATTGCACTGTTGGATACCTACTCAGAGATCAATCACCTCTCTTCATTTTGTATTCCCGGTATATTTTTAAGTTTAATCTTTTTTGTAGCTTACCCATTTAGTTAAGGGTAGAATTTTAAAAGACTAAAGATCGAGCAAGGAGGAGGAGGACATAGAACCTGAACAAAGAGTTTCTTTATATACTGCACAATACAATTGGAAAGGATGGGCTGTTTTCTATTGAGCTCTTTCCCCAATGGGGCAGTACCTAGATTCTCAAAACTGGAGTGTCCTTTCCCCCAAGGAAAATAGTACCGCTTGGCAGGCTGCCTAGTAGGATAAAACAGTTGTGTTTCCTACTCCGCAGGGAATTTCTTTAGATGAAAGTCTATTTTTTAGGCTGAATATGATTGGGTGAGCAGAAGGCTAAACACGTTGCTTATGGTTTTGCCTCCAATGACAAGTGAAAAAAAATGTGTTCATAAAATGTGGTACAAAAGCAATTAACAATCTTGAAACTGAAATACACATTGTAAATAAAATGCTGGCTACAAGGAAATAGAAAGGTGTGAACAGCACTGAGCCTCAAGGGAATAAAAATAAAATTGCTTGAGTTTGAATTTATATAAAGATTTAGGATACAGAGAAGAGACATTTCAGGGATCTCACTCTAAGTTTTATTAATGCAAATATTTTACTTATGATGTGTAGACTTTTCACTCATGTAGATATACATGTACTACATGTTTTAAAGGAAGAAACACCAGAGAAATGCTTTTTTGCAATAAGGATATTTATAAAAGACTAAAGTAAGTTTACCTATATATCTATGAAGAATATATTAAAAGTCAGATAAGAGCTAAATTTTCCTTATAGGAAAACCTTTTTATATTACAAGTTTTATATGTAGATATATATATTATATATAACATATATATACATACATAATATATAACATATATACATATATAATATATATGTGTGTGTGTACATTAGTCCCCCCAAAATCACACCTTAGAAATCATTAATAGACTATAAATATCTATTAGGTAATATTTCTCTGATTTGAACAATAATTGGATTTTTTTTTTTGAGACAGGGTCTGGCTTTGTAGGTCAGGGTGGTTCTGAGCTCACTATGTAGCCAGGTTAGCCTCAAATTCAGCAAACCTCCTGCCTCTGCCTCCCAAGTGCTGGAATTACGGCGTCAGCCACCACACCTGACATTGTTGTGTGTGGTACTGATGCTGGCGGGAGTGAGTCACCATGCCTGGCACTGTAGTATGTGGTTACTGGGGATCAGACTTGGGACCTTGCACTTGCAAGGCAGATACCAGAACCACTGAGCTAAATCCCCAGCCCAACAGCATTTTATTAATTATCAGCACAAATTGATTTTAACAGTGGATAACTGCTATGTTTATCCATCATGTGGAATTAGCATTCAGCACCCACGAAGAGAAATAGATTTGCAATTTTATCAGTACAAAATTTCAGAAATGGCGTGCATTCACTTTGAGTAAGCCACCAAGTTGCTGAAATTATGATTAATCTCTTGGATGCAAAATGCATCAAATTTTGTCATTGCATAATGCCTACAAATTCCTGATAAAATCCACCATAAACTGGAGCATGTGTATTTTGGAAAACCTGGGTCATAGCAAAATTTAGAGCTCGAGTTAACTTGCCACCAAAACATAAGCTAAAATGTGGATTATTAATGTGGATATCATATAATTTATTTTCTAAGATGGAAAATCATGAGAATTTGAAAACACTATACATAATTCTTCTAAGACAATAGGCATAACCAGACTATATGGCTATATTTACATATTAGCAAAATATTCTCACCCTAATCAGTGTATAAATAATAAGAGCATGGTTGCTTGGAAAACAGCTGTGCTTAAAGTCTGAGCTCCAGCTCATACCGCTTACATTAATTAGTTCTCATATGTCTAGTTCCTCATTTATAAGTTAACAGAACTATCTAAATTTGATTTAGTACTTACATGTGCTAGAAAATATAATGGTATCGTAGTGCATTAGTCAGTTTTGCATCATTAGAGCTAAACACTTGACCTGTGCTATTCGTGAAGCAGAGGTTTATATTTACACTGGCTGATATTTCCAGTCCAACACTGAAGAGCCCCCATGAGCCTCTTGCAAGGAGAGCACCTCTTGGTGGTAGCATGTGCTAAGGTGACAAGATCAAGGTCATGAACCTACAGATCTACAATAAGGTCTCACCTCTTAAAGGCCTACAGCACCTTTTAATACCACCACCCTGTATCTTTACGTATGGATCTTTAGACAACGCTCTTGTAAACCACAGCCAACACCATATAGTTTCATTTATACCTCACAACTAAATTATTCTGTTACTATTTTACACATGAAGCAACAAATAAAGTGACTTTGCTCATGATCACCAAGCAAGTTATACAGTTGAAATAGGAGTTCTGGCAGTCTTCAGGTCCACACTGTTAAACTTTGGCATAGTAAATACAATAATACCAATTTATTAGAGTTCCCCTTAAGGCTAAATGATACCAGATGCCAGGAACCTACCATAAAGTCCAAAACATAGTGGAAAATAAGTAAAAGGTATTTTTAAATGCTTCATTTGTTTTTTGTAGGTAACTTATAGGATCATTTTGGAAGTGGTCATGTATAATCAGACTCAATAATTCTGTATCTAAATTCTCCTGCTTGACTAGAAACCTTTACTTACCCAGTCTGTAATGGATCATAATTCACAAATCAGAGGATGAAGATGAGGTAGTAGTATATCTATTTCATATTCTCCTCAGTCTAGGATCACAACCATTGCTGAATTGACTGGGGATATAGCTCAGTGGTGTTGCACCTGCCTGGCAAGCACCAGGTCCTGAGTTCAATCCCTAGTACCGCAAAAAACCCAAAACAAAACAACCATTGCTGAATATTTTCTTTTACTCAAATCACTCAATAAGTGTTGCTAAGTATTTCTTTTCTTTTTTTTTTTTGTGATAGGGTCTTGCTTTGTAGTTCAGGCTGGCCCTGAGCTCACTATGGAGTCCAGGCAAGCCTCAAACTCAGCAATCCTCCTGCCTCTGCCTCCCGAGTGCTGGGGTTACAGGCGTGAGCCACCACACCCGGCACTGTGGTATGTGGTATTCATGGCTGGTGGGCATGACTCTCCACGCCCAGCATCGTATGTGGTTACCAGGGATCGAACTCAGGACCTTGCACTTGCGAGGCAGGCACCGGAACCACTGAGCTAGCCCTCTGGCCCAACTAAGTATTTCTTTTTAAGACGTGGTAAAAATCAAGTAGGTTGAAAATGGTTTGTCAAAAAATTTCGACAAAAATCTCCATCCATTCATAGTAAAAAAAAAAAAAAAAAAAATTCTCAGTCAACTAGGAATAGAAGTTCATTTCTCATGGGAAGCCTGGAGGGAAAAACCTTCAGGTAACATCATGCATCATTGCAAAAGACAGAGTTTCCCGCCCCCACGCCGACATGGTGGCAAGGGAAACTGTCTATTATGATCACTGCTATTCCACATGGTGTTGAAGGTCCCACCAAAGCAGTTAGTCAAGAAAAATAATAATATTCTGTATATTCATTGAAAAAGAAGAAATAAGAACACTGTATCTATTTTCA
Source organism: Thryonomys swinderianus (assembly GCA_004025085.1). Lineage (NCBI taxonomy): Eukaryota > Metazoa > Chordata > Mammalia > Rodentia > Thryonomyidae > Thryonomys > Thryonomys swinderianus. Next base: position 12,778 of record PVIC010024280.1, on the reverse strand, counting down.
AATTATAAAAACATGTAAGAGAGTGCCGGGTGTGGTGGCTCGCGCCTGTAATCCCAGCACTCGGGAGGCAGAGGCAGGAGGATTGCTGAGTTCAAGGCTTGCCTGGGCTACATAGTGAGCTCAGGGCCAGCCTGAACTACAAAGCGAGACCCTGTCTCAAAAAAAAAAAAAACATGTAAGAGAGTTTTAGGTAAATAGGAGGCATAACCTAACGTTCTATTACACAGTAAGAGAACTAGGATGGATAATAATTGGGTGTTCCAAAATAGCTGGGAAAGAGGATTTTGAATTTTTCTCACACAAAGAAATGATAATTACTGAAATGTTAGCTGTCAATTACTCTGATTGCATGCTGAATACATGCATTGAAATATCACACTGTATCTCATAAATATATACAATTATTTGACTCAATTAAAAATAAAATCTAAATCTAAAAAGATTATAAGGTCTATGTTTTTTAAAACTAGAGTTTATGAGTTTAATAGTTCCAAGATACAAGATCAAATAAATATATAAAATATAAATTTATATTTATATACATATTCATAAACATATTCATATCAATATATAATATAAATGTGTGTAAATATTTTATATAAATATAAAATATAAATTTATGTTAAGTGTATATTAAAATAAATATAAATGTATATGGCAATTCACTATTGAAATCTGAAATTTAAATATAGTTACCTTCTTTTTCTTAGTATCTAGAAAGTAAGAGAGGATATAACTACCAATTAACTACAAAGACGCACCATTGACCGAGGACTTAGCTCAGTGGTTCTGGCATGTGCCTGGCAAGTGCAAGGTCCTGAGTTTGATCCCCAGTAACCACACACCATAATGTTGGGACTCACACCTGTAATCCCAGGTCTCAGGAGGCAGAGGCAGGAGTATTGCTGTGAGTTCAAGGCTTGGCTGGGCTACATAGTGAGTTCAGGACCAGCCTGAACTACAAAGCCAGACCCTGTCTCAAAAAACAAGAAGAAGCAGAAGAAGCAGAAGGAGAAGGGGAGGGGGAAGGGGAAGGGGAAGAGGAAGAGGAAGAGTTTCCCCACATTGGTCAAAGAGCTGAAGTCTCAAAACAAGCAGGCTGAAATCCGAGGAAAGACAGGCACCTCCAAGAAGGGGTGCATACACAACTTCTGCTCTACTGAGGCAGAAAACTGGACAGAGAAAAAGACACAGAGAAGTAGATAAAGAAGACTTCCTAATAGACCGATGTGAGCTAGTACAGTAGTACACACTGTCTAGCAGGAGACTCTCCATCCACTTTAAAGTTCTCCATGGAACTTAAAAGTACTTAGTATGGTTTGAATTCTCTACCTGCCACCACCAAATTCCTGTGTAGACTGCAATTTTCTTTCGAAACAAAGTCTTTAGAGAAGTAATCATATTCAAACAAAGTCAGTGGGGAGACTAATCCAATATGATTCTTGTCCTTATTTAAAGGGGAATTTGGACAGAAATATACGTAGAAAGGAAAGGATGTGACAAGAAACAAAGAGAAGAGAGCCAAACACTAGCCTTGAAACACACTTTTCCTCCTACCTGTTAGATGGAACCAAGCTTCTCAACGTCTTCAGTTTGAACATTTATTCTCCAGGTGTTAGTCATCTTGTTTGGAATGCTTTGTTAAGGCACCTCTAGAAAACTAGTACAGTTCTAATGAGAAAAATAGGGTAGAACAGGAAACCACAGTTGCCATCCTGAAGAAAAGAGAGGCCTTTGGTGCAGGTAAGCCACAAAGCCCCGTGGCCCTTAAGCGATCTCAGTTCTGGAACATGGGAAAGACACCTAAGCAGAACAATCCCATCACCAGCAGCTGTAGTCCAGTGAGTCTTTGCTGCAGAGACTCCCTTTCTTTGCTCTTTGAGTGGGCTCTAATTTTCATGGAGGAGCCTCAGCGAGGCCTTCTCTTTGCTGTTCACCATCGCTGTTTCCTGGAGCTCAGACTTAATGGTCTCCAGGGCCTGTGCTGCACAGATCCTGATCCCCGAGCAGCCAGGGCACCGGCTATGGCCTGAGGTAGAGTTGCTAGGCCTCCTCCCTTCATGAGAGTCTCCTGAGAACTGCTGGGCCTAGTAATGTGAAGTTTGGAGTGGAGTGGTCGGCTCTCTGATAATGTCCCAGCCAAAGTGCTGGGTGACTCACTGTGCTACAAATGGGGCAAGGAGTTGTGCCTCATCCCTACATGATGATCTCGTAAGAACTGCTAGGCCTGCCACCTTGGGGAGGTCGGAGCACAGCTGTCCAGCCTCTGTGAATGGCCCAGCCGAATTCCAGGACCTATTTACTACTGTGCAACACACCAGAGAGCAGTTGCCAGGCCTCTTCTTTATGTGACGGCTCCACGAGAAGTCCGGGCCCATCAGTGTGCGGAGCATGTGAGTTTTTGAAAGTCAGTCTCGGACCGGAGATTTAGCTCAGTGGTTCTGGCACCTGCCTCGCAAGTGCAAGATCCTGAGTTCGATCTCCGGTAACCACATACAATGCTGGGCGTGGAGACTCATGCCCACCAGCAGTCAACACCACATACCACAGTGCCGGGCGTGGTTGCTCACTCCTGTAATCCCAGCACTCGGGAGGCAGAGACAGGAGGATTGCTGAGTTCCAGGCTTGCCTGGACTCCATAGTGAGCTCAGGGCCAGCCAGCCATCAGTACCACATACCACGAATGCCAGGCTTGGTGGTTCAAGCCTGTAATCCCACCACTCTGGAGGCAGAGGCAGGAGGATTGCTGAGTTCGAGGCTTATGTGGGCTACATAGTGAGCTCAGGGCCAGCCTGAACTACAAAGCAAGACCCTGTCTCCAAAAAAAAATAAAAATACACATGACGAGGTATATACATATGATGAGGTAGTCCCACTTCTTTAGGTACTCATAAGAGATCCGTATATGTTTACACATAAACTTGAGCATATCCATAGTTATAATCGCCTATCTTGAAACAACTGGAAAACACAATCGTTTTGCAAACTGACAAACCAATAACACCGTGGGATGGAATGTTGCTAAGCAATGCAATGAATTAGACTACTGCTACACACAACCACATAGATCAATCCTATATATACTTGGCTAAGTGCAAAATACAAGAAGCATAAGGAAAGTACTAGTTACATGGCTATGCATTTTGTCTGAACTTAGAATTCTCCACCAGGAAGAAGTAATTTCACTGTGAAAGCTTCTCTATCTAGCATTACTTAAATTGTGTTCTCTCGTGTTATTTAGAATCAAATAAAAATTTGCATTTTCCACTCACACTTTTATAGAACTATAATTAAAATCAAGGAATGATAGATAACATTTGAAGGACTTTGCAAATAGAGAATTATTAGATATTAATTTGCTGTTTCATTCTCTCAAACATTTATAAATACACCCATGAAAGACAGTCTATTAAAATAATGGATTCATATAGCAATCATAGGACCAAGAAGCCAATAAGTTAATTAAAGTTCATTCATTCTACCAGCTCATTTCATAAGGAAGAAGTTGAATGAATTTACTAAAAATTTTGTGCCCAGTTTAACTTACCTTCTAAATAAATTTTACATGTACATACATAGACTTTTTCATATGCTTATATAAGGTATATTAACTTGGAAATTGTACCAAAATGATACATTGAAAGATATTTTAACAAAACTCCTAATCAGGCTTTTTAAACCTCATGACTATGATTTAGGATGCTAGCAATGGAAAAAATTATTTTCCATCATCCATTTAGAATATTTGATTACTAATTTACATAGGCAAGTCACCAGAATATAATGAATGTATAAGTCACCTTTAAGAGAGAACCTTTTCAGAATTGAAAGTGAGTACCATGTTGCCTTCAGCCACAGCCACTTAATGATTCAAACACATTCCTACCTATCAGGAGCAAACACCTTATGGCCCTAATATGCTGGATGATACACTGACATGTGAGCAGATAAAACGATCTTTTAGCATTTGATCATGAAGACCTTTACCCTTGGACTTTGAGTGATTTATTGCAAGATGATTAAGCTGACATGTTGATACCTGAGAACTCTTGATTTATTTTACAATTCCCCTACAAAAATCACCATTTGTTTATTCAAAGTCATTCTAAGTTGCAGCCTAGGTCTGAATGCAGAATGGTACTTAAACATCCAGCCCAACAATTGAAAAATGCCACCTAGGGCCGGAGGGTTAGCTCAGAGGTTCCGGCGCCTGCCTCACAAGTGCAAGGTCCAGAGTTCGATCCCCGGTGACCACATACAAGGTTGGGCGTGGAGACTCACGCCCACCAGCAATCTATACCACATACCACAGTGCCGGGCATGGTGGCTCCTGCCTGTAATCCCAGCACTCAGGAGGCAGAGACAGGATTGCTGAGTTTGAGGCTTGCCTGGGCTACATAGTGAGCTTAGGGCCAGCCTGAACAACAAAGCGAGACCCTGTCTCAAAAAAAAAAAAAATGCCACCTATGTTTGAGTTCACAGTGGGTGTCTTCTTATGGGGACCTCTCCTGGCATTTGCCATGGCCATTCTTGCCTAGGGTACTTTCAGACTACCAAGTCGGGGTGATAGTCCAGGCCTGATCTGTCAAGCTTCTCACCTCATGGCTCCGTGGTCAGCTGTGTTACCTCCAGAGGCATTTCTTTTGTAAACAGACCTTATCAGCCTCTGGAAACTTAGTACATATACACATATATCATGACATTTTAACAGAAAGTTCATTACTATCCCTCTAAATCTATGTTATATAAAAATAACCAGCAGATTGTGATAAACATTTAAATACTGAGATATCAGATTCTATTAAGAATAAATACCTCTGAACTGATAAAGAGATGATAGCATAGCTATGGACTGACAACTAACTAAAATCATTTAAAAAAAAATAGGCCAGTGCTGTGTTATTCAAAGCGTATAACCTTGAAAGTGCAACACGAGGTAAACTGCAGCCATGAGGTGAGAAGCTTGACATATCTGGGCAAATGCAGCAACTAGTGTGAGTCTGGAAAGAGACAACTTGAGCCTTGTAAATAGTTGATTATTCTTTATGTTGCTGTAGTTTGTAGAGTGGGCAGATTTCCTTGTTTCTTATGATCTCGCTACTTAATATGCTTCTACTTTTCCCTTTCAAAACGTTCTCAGAATGTCTCAGATTACCTCATTTTTCTCTACAAACCAGATTTTGTTACATCAGCACGCTGTGTTCTAAGGAGCAGGGACAGAATGGCAGGCAGAATTATCTTGCTACTGGAGTTGATAATAGCTGGTTAGAGCTGTGTCTTCCACCTGACCTTCCCTGTCTGAAGATTTGTTTTCCGTCCTGCTCCGGGTATTAATATTAAGTAAAGGGGCAAAGTTTTCTTTTTCAGAAAATCACATGAAATGTTTATCCTAATGTTGCTAGTTGGTCAAGAGTTGTTGGGGAAAATGCTTTTTGAGAAAATAAAATCTAGCCTTTAGTATTTGCTTTGGCAAAGCATCTCACACATTCAGTTTTTTCATTCCTCCTATGAATTCAATTCCTAATCTCAACTTTTTACCCATTAAAGGCAGTTTTGTAGTTTTAAAGATATTTTTTTATCGTGTGTTACTACCTCATGAGGATTAGATGACTACAAAATAGTTTTCATTTAAATTAATACATTTTCTAATATTTAAATAGATAAGCTTCCAAGTTTTTTGTTTGTTTGTTTGTTTTGTTGCAGTTTTACCCAGTGTTGGTTTGGGGTTTTATGTGCATGAAAGAGAGAGAGAGAGAGAGAGGGGCAGAGAGAGAGAGTGAGAGTGTACGTGTTTTGAGTAGAATATATGAGCCAATTATCATTCCTCTTGCGTTTCTGTGGTTGCTAAATATGAAACTTGCTACCCTTTTCACATTACATCTCAGTAGGGGATTCTAGTAGTCTGACACTACCCAGAGAAGAGCAGTGTAATTTTGAAAACCTCTCGACTTTTTGGCAAATTTTAAGAGCTTTGCATATTCTACTATACAATTCAGGAAAACTAAAAAGAAGAGCTGTTTTGTAGGTCACACACTCTCCTGCCAAAGGTAGTCTGAAGCATCAAGATTCATGGTGCTTCTTTCTCCCCTTCCAATATTGATGGATGTGAATCCATGTTTCCAGCTCCTGAGCTGTTCGTTCACTCAGCAGAGTCAAGGATGGCCTTGTATCTCTAGTGAGCCTCGGTTCTCTGAGAGGCCACATGTCTACATGGCAGGATGTCTCAGCTGGAATTTTGCTTCTATTACTATCTTCTCTTGTGACCTTTGACAAGTCTCTTAACCTTTCTGAGAATCTCTTAACATTTCTCCAGTTCCAGGCTTTGAAACTCTCAGATAACAATAGACATGGAGCGTGCCTTTCAGAGGTGGCATGAGGATTAATTAACTAATGTTTGTTAAGAGTGATATAAATGCTAAGTATTATGATGATTTTTTATTCATGTTAGCATTATAAAATGTCAGTGTGTTGAGTGAGAGAGGACGACAGGGTTATAGGACCCTTGTGGAGTATGAGTCTCTTATAAGTTTTCCTTCTCTGATGAAATTACTAGAAATGTGTTTAGTTTCCATGATTAATGGCTTCATTATTACCAGGAGATACCAATTAGCTTATTTGAAATGATACATGCAGCTATAATTTAGAGTTATATACAGACCAGAAGAACTAGAGAAAGATCTCACAGGAAAATCTGCAAATCACTGACCATTTTAGACTGGTATAATTGCTCATTGGGGCATAAATTTCATATCCAACTGTTTTGCCTTAAAAATGTTCTGCACAAGACCAAGAGCATTAGGTTTCCTCAAAGAGAGAACTGAGCCATTCAACCAGCTGATGACTTTCATGTGAATAGTGAGCCTGGCTGGCAGTTCAAGGTTCATTTAGCACTCTCTTCCTTGATCCTGCACTTTCGAGCAATAGACAGAAAGGGTAAGAAAAATATGCAAAGGTAAGGGGCCTATTTAGCCAATAATTCCTTAAGGATGCATAACAGTATTTGAGTGTTATGGATCTCTTTCCTGTTCCCTCCACTACTGCATATATTTTAGCATTTATTATCAGGGTATTTGAAAGCCTGAAATTGATTTTGCATATATATTTTTAAAGCAATGAAGTCTTAAAGGAAAATGTTTTATTTTTATATTTGGATCAAAGTAATGACTTTTAATAGATATTCCAGGGCCTATGAGTTGACTTTAGTACTAACAATAAATTTCATTAAGGTTATACATTATTGGCATTCCAATAGGTCCCAACCCTGGCAAGTTTCTAGAAGTCACTGATATTTTTCTCTAAACTATTTGCATCTGATACTTGATAATCAAACACTCTAACCTTTTTGGTGAGTAAATAGAGCTCAAAGGACAATACCTGCACTAAAAGAAATAAAAACAAAATTCTCACAGAGGCACATGCTCATCTGATTTATTTCGTCATACTAGGTCAGTTCTCCAGCACAATGTATAAATTGAAATACACTGTTAAACATTCATACTTTACATCTTCACAGGGAAAAGGTTGTATGAGCACTAAGAACTGAATAATAGATGCAGAGATTATGCTCCACTCTGCTGCAGCCCTGAATTCCACGATACTCTATCTCTGGCATCAGCATTATGTTATCAATTGATTTGTATAATACAGCAGGAATAAGTAGTACTTGTTGATTGGCAGGTGAAGATAATGAATGCACCAATAAATGCACATTAATAACAATCCAACATGAGTTAAATGTGGAAGATTAGGCTGCTTGGGCTGAAAGGTAATAGCATATGCCAACATGTCATGTAGCTACTTGTAATTCAAAGATTTACGCTGAGTTTGGACAAATCTTTCTCTCATACATGTACCTAAATTTCTTTTATATACCAGAAAAAAATGAATTATGTTTGTCATTTTAGTTTTCTCCTACAAACCTCCAGATTATTACAAAAGAGCATTTCTATAGGTAAGTATGGCACACCAATTCAATACAACTGTATCATCATTTCAAGTTCAATAGGCACAAAATATGTCTCTTACTTGGCAATTCCCAGATTGCTGTCAGGAAATACAGACAAATCAACTGAAAATCTTATACTTATTCATACCTCGGAAAGATTTGCTTGTCAATAACTATGTATGAATCTTTCCCTGCTGATTTAAACAAAAGGAAGATACAGAATGCTTTGGCAATTTATTTTTCTCTTCATTTATATCTCTACAGAAGTAGAGCTAATGTTATATGATGCCAATATATTTTGCACAGAGCAATGTTCTCAGTAGAGCTATGACCTTTTCCCCTGTAATTAGTTCCAACTGAAATTAGATTCAGGGAAAGCATGGCTCCAATTAGAACTAAATCAAAATAAAACTCAGGGCTTGATTTCATATAGCATAACTGCTGTGACAAAAAAGAGTGGTGGAAGATGGGAATCTTCTTCAAATTTAGTTCAGCAGATTGAACCAGATGATAAATCTTTGAAACTCGGACCAAAAAAATATACATTTATTTCCAGACAGGCCTATGTTACTGTTTTCTATGACTCATAGAGATTTTGTAGCCTCACCTTGGTTGACCAGTTCTCCCACAGTCTGCAAACAGCAAAATCAGAAATCTTCATGGTTCTGATTTAAGGTAAGTTCTATTTTCTCCAAAATAATAAATAAATGAAGAGCAATCTCGGTGTTCTTTGGAAATAACATTATAAAACAGCACAGCTATGACATGTATCTTTAACAATGTTTAATTACTCTCAAGCGTTCAGGTATGGTGACGGTTTTGGCATATTGTCAAACAAGCTACCTAGGTCTCCCAGGAGGGAGCTGGGGCCGAGAACTTCGAACGGAGGATGGGGAAGAGGATGAGTACAAGTGACGGCCTCAGCACCAGCTGCCACGGCAGGAACTAGAACCTCTCAAGCCTCCCTTTGGAAATCTCCCCCAAGGAGAAAGCTCCACGCTACTCCAGGAACTGTGGAGGAATTGTTCCCTGACCCTGGCGGAACCAGAAAGATCTGTATGGTAGGTACTAAGGGAGGATCAGAGCCGCCATAAGAATGGTCCTCACAGGCCTCCTACTACAGCTCTGGGCACCGGGAAAAACTCAAAAGGTCTCTAGATCAATGGACCTTTGCCTTAGAAATCAGCCTATGCGTTGGTTTAGCCCTGCCTTAATCCTCTATTTTCTTCAGGATAAACCTTCACATAAAGAATGTGACTGATCTAGCTTGACTGGGTGTCGAACTCCAGGGCCGGCCTTTCTTCTCCATGGGGGAGGGTCGCCTAGCACAAAACAGCAGTTATTGCTTCAGCCCAGTGAAGGATCCCATTGACCAGACCCCATCTGCTGTGATCAAAAGTAGCAGTGTAAACTGGTAGGATAAATATACCCTCTACAATTGCTCGGATGCAAAAGAACTCGCTTTCTTCAGAAGCAGCGGATCCATCTGGGGACAGTTCTAAATATTTCTCTCCATCTCTGTGTATTTTTGGAACTCCACAAGGCCACTGCCTCATAAGGTGACACAGATGATATGGGCCGCCTCGTAGAATTTCAATAAGTGACCAGAAATGCTTAATCTTTTGAGTTTCTGAAATTTCACTATTTGATGTGATTTCAGCCACTTTTTCCTGCCATTCACTGCATGTATCCCTGACCTTACAGACAAGGAAAATAGCTTAAATATGTGTGTTATTCTCCCATATTTGTCCAAGATACTAGCAAAAGTTCCAGAGACACAATGATGTCAAAGAGAGCAAAGTTCAAGTTTCTATTTTTTTTTCCATTTTGTTTCCTAAACTTAATCTGTCCAGAATGCAGTATGTTTTAGGATTCTGCCTCTTGCAGAACTTCCATTGTCCAAAGCACTTTTACAAATGAAATTCATCTTCCCCTGGGACAAAACATCACTTAGAGCAAATCCTTTTGGGAGAGTCATACTTCAGACTCACCGTAATGGAGCTCTGCACTCACAGGAATTAACTTTTCTGCAAAGACATTCTTTCTCCCACTGGCTATGTAACAGTATATACTTTAAGCAAATCCTTGGGTTTGTGATGCAAAATACCGACAGAAGTGAAAACATGAGGGTTTTTTTTTTTTTCTTTTTGAGACAGGGTCTCGCTTTGTAGTTCAGGCTGGCCCTGAGCTCACTATGGTGCCCAGGCAAGCCGCCGCGAACTCAGCAATCCTCTTCTCTCTGCCTCCCGAGTGCCGGGATTACAGGCATGACCCACCATGTCCGGCATTGTGGTATGTGGTGTTGATTGTTGGTGGGCATGTCTCCACACCCAGCATTATATGTGGTTACCGGGGATCGAACTCAGGACCTTGAGCTTGCGAGGCAGGCGCCGGAACCACTGAGCTAACCCTCCGGCCCGAAAACACGAGTTTTAAAAGAACACCTGTGGCAGAAGTACAGAAGTAAATACTTAGGAACATCCCCCTCTCCCTGAGGCCAGGCATTACACATTGACTTATTTGACACCTGTGAAGAGCCTGAGGGGTGAGCTTTTTGGGCTGTTTCCATGTAGGGAAGAGAGATTCAGAAAGGTTAAGCAACTTGTCAATATGGTCATACAGTTCACAGATTAGAGACGTGGGATTCAAAAGCAGGCCATCTAATCAACAAAATGCATTTTTTTCCCAAAATATAGTGCCTCATTCTCCAGTCCTACCTTAACATTACTCTTCCCCTAATTTTTGATTGCATATAGGAAGAAACTTAAGAAGGTAAATATTATATAGCCACACAGAGGAGTTAGATGCTATGCCTCCCAGTGATGTGCCTCGTAAAGAGTAATGAAGACAGCCTTCCCTTTCAAAACCAAAAAGAAAATTACAGCTGAAAAGCTAAACAAACCTGGTGCGGTGGTGCACAGCTATAATCGAAGCACTCTGGAAGGCTGAGGTAGAAAGACTGTAAGTTCAACCACAGCTTGGGAAACTTAGCAACTGGGAAGAAAGAAGAAATTGAGACTAGATACAGGGTCTGCAAATGCAATTATTAAACACAGAAATAAGGGACATGTCTCTGGCTATCAAATGCTACTGTAATTCTCTGGCTATCAAATGCTACTGTAATTCACTATTCTGAGTCTTCCAGTTTCAAAGTTTCCCCCTTTTTCTTGTTGTTTATGTAGCAATAATCTAATACACACAGCTCTAGATCCCAGTATGAATATGTCTATGAGTATCATACAATTGTCATGAGCGTTGCTTTAAATATTAACATTACAAGAGAGACATATGGTTATAATAAGAAGAGATTCACCAGTCTAACCATTTTCGTTCTCTAGTGGGCTCCTTATCCTTCAATATCATACACTAGAAAAAGACCACGAGTAGCAGAGGCACTCACAAAATGGTTTAAACTGAAAGATCCCAAACTATTTATGATTCTGCCACTTCACCTACAGTCCTGCACAAAGAAATCTCACTTGTGAAACTTTTGTGTCTCTCTCATGCGGTGATGAGTGTTTCCTGCTTTGTTTTGACAAAAGCATCCAATAGGTCCTTCCAGGTAGAGCCACTGATAAAGTGGGAATGGAAGACACACGTGACTCCCCAGTAAATACTGACAAGTGAGTTGTGTACTGTAATGCGGGGACTGCCTTGTATAAGCTACTTTTGTAGCCTTGCTGGCTTTCAGCCCTCAGGTTAGTGAGCGATCTTTGTGAGCTCTGTCACTGTCCACAGTACATCCAGGTACCAACAGTCAGTAACCTCCTTTGTTTGACCTTAGAAGTCCTTAAATGTCAACTATTATCTTCCATAAACAGACATAGAAGGTCAACGAAGGTTTGTCCTAATGGCAGGAGGAAATCTCAAAGATCAACTCTTATAAAAATTCATTACTGATGAATATTGATATAGTCCTAGAAAATTAACCAGTACCTTTAAACAGTAAGAGATTAATGCCAGCTTGTTCTATTGGAAACAGAACCAACCACAACAGAAAAGCTATTGAAAGTGCTGATGGAGGATATTTAAATATATATGTATATGAATGTGAAAATGACTAACTTTTGGAAGGTCAGTGAAAGACAGGAAGCAAACAGCTGAGTAGAGAGAGCTCCATAGTAGAGAGAGTCTGTGGAGCTCCTCAGCAGTCCAGCCACATCCAGAGTTCTTATTGACTCTACCTGAAGTACCTCTTTACTAATCAGAGAAAGGGGTTTGGCCTTTTGCTTTAGCTGAGGCCCACCGTGGATTCAGTGGATATCCACCGCCTAGGTCAAGACCTTAAAAACCCAATCAAATAATGAAATCTCATGTGCTTCCCCCAAAAAAGAAATTACTGTTTTCTTTTCAGGTGGATTATGACTTGTTTAGAGCCCTGTGACTGTTCCATTTCTGCTCACAGAAGACAAATTTTGCTAATTAAGCATAAGAATAGATAAAACCAAGTCATTCTGCTTATTCCTTGCAAGAAATCATACAAAGAGACTGATAAGTTCTGAATTTATTTTACAAGACATTTAGAAATTCTCATCTTCTGGACACACTGACATTGTTACCACACTCTTGCCTGCCTTTCTTTGTGAGACTGTTATTGTGAGATCAAGAATAAGAACAAAGAATGATCTCTGTGTTGGACACTTGAACTGTCTCATCCTGCATTGTGGATAATTTCCAGCTCATCTCTTGTAGTCAGACTGCCTAGGTTTGAGTATGTATACCACTGCTGAATGCAAATATGGTCTTAAATAAATTTTATAATCTTTAAGTCAGTATCTTTTTCTATAAAATAATGGTATTGGTAATATTCTTACCATGTAAATTAGGCCTATA
>PVIC010024279.1:0-26093 GCA_004025085.1 Thryonomys swinderianus | reverse complement strand
GGGCCGGAGGGTTAGCTCAGTGGTTCCGGCGCCTGCCTTGCAAGCGCAAGGTCCTGAGTTCGATCCCCGGTAACCACATATAATGCTGGGCGTGGAGACTCACGCCCACCAACAATCAACACCGCATACCACAATGCCGGGCGTGGTGGCTCACGCCTGTAATCCCAGCACTCGGGAGGCAGAGACAGGAGGATTGCTGAGTTCGCGAGTTCGCGGCGGCTTGTCTGGGCACCATAGTGAGCTCAGGGCCAGCCTGAACTACAAAGCGAGACCCTGTCTCAAAAAGCAAAAACAAAAACAAAAACAAAAACAAAAACCCTCTAAGAACTTTTTCTCAGATTGTGATAATTTTGCATATTTTTTTCTATTAGTTTGAAGAATTTCTAGCTTCAGTGAAAAATGAAGAGTAGAATAAACAAAACACATGTCCCCTTTACTTCAATTCACAAACTGGTAATTTTTCCCCCCACAGTTGCTGTCTTTTTGTTCTGCTTGAGTACAAATACTTTTCTTTGTTCTACCATATGACAATAATTTAGTGGTGCATTATATACATGGTTCTACATCAGTCCCTCAATAATAAAAAATAATTATATCACCTCAACAAATATAACCTTGATACAATAGTGTTTCATGTTCATCATAAGCCTCTGCTCAAAATCGTCCAAAACGTCTCCAAATGCAATGACTGACCATTGCCTGAAATGTGACAGCAACTGTAAAGGGCACTTTGGATAGTTTTGGTAAAAGTTCATTTAGGATTTACTCATTACACTGGATAATTATAGTTTTTATTTTTTCTTCTTCTTCAAACTAGAATAGGATCTCTACCTTTATTTGTTTCTATATTTAGTCATTCATAACTTTTGGCACTGAAAGTATTCTCATGTAGTTTTCATTTCTCGTCATTTGTATTTGCTCAATTTTTCATGATAAGATGTAGTGATTTTTTCATATTGCATAACATTAACAGGCACATACTATGAATTTGTTCAACTATATATTGTTTAATGATTTTTGTTAAAGTGATAATCACTGTGTTATTACTGGAAATGTAACTCCCTAAAAGTTAATAAAATGAACTAGTAATATACATGATATTTAAAGTCTCTCTAAATGTTTTGTTCTTTGTATCTAGCCCAATGGATTCAATTTCTATTATCCTCATCTGAATCACCATTATTGTTACTAATGTGAATTTTAAATTCTCTATAAAGTTCTTAGAATTGACAAATAAAAATTTGGTGTGGGGACATAATGAGGGGAAGGAATAAATATGATTCTGAAAGAAAACAAAAGAGCATGTATATAGGGGGTGGGGAGGTGTGGGTGGAGATATGGGTACAAATGAGAATTGACTGTGTCATATATTGGTACAAATTCCCCAATGTTATGTGTGATTGTGAGATGTATGCAAATTATACCAATAAAGAATGCAATTAAAAATATTTTAAACATTTTCTCAAAAAAAGACAACAAAAAACATATGGTAAAATTACAATAAGATCAAGAGCAAACAATTTAAAATCTATAACAATGTAAAATTAATAAAAATAACAAAAACTTGAGATAAAGGAGAAAGAGTAGTATGAATTTTCTTACAATACCCAAAATGAATTATACAAACTATTGATTAATCAGGATTATCCTAAATATATTTCTAAGATCTTATATGTTCAAACACTGAGAAAAATTTCATACAAGCAAGAGTATTGATTCAGAATGCAATAAGTGCATTGTAAAGAACGATTCTGTGAACCAGAGTAATGTCGCAGTGTATGTGTTCTCTATCCATTCAGCACCAGTAGTATCAGCTGACTGTCACAGTCTTCCTGGGCCTGGGGCATGGTCACCTGTTCTTTAGAACCACTGCAATACAGGGCATATATGTAACTATGAACCCAAAAGAGAGTGATGAGAGTAGCACATTGTTTTAACCCTCACGGAAGGAAAGTCATCGTATATCGTCCGGTCGGGCCGGTTACTCTACCATCTCCGTTTTCCGATAACCTCGGGAGAGTGAGCGGGGACGCAGAGTCACAACTCTCAGTTTCCATGTTGGTGGAGAAGCTTCCTGTTTATTATGGAAGTTACAGGCATTTATATAGGGTAGTTGGGATGTGATTGGACAACAGGGTGGGAGCAGCGCTCATGGCAGGATGTGATTGGGCACAAGGGCAGAAGTAGCATTTAGCATTTAGTATGATTTTGTTCTGCATCATCTGCGTCACCTGCATTATCTGCATTGCTGTGGCTTCTTAAAGAGCCACTGTACCTATTTGTCTGTCAGGAGAGAGGAGAGAGGAGAGAGGGAGAGAGAGAGGGAGGGAGAGAAAGATAGAGGTAGAGAGGGATAGGAAGAGGGAGAGGGAGAGGTGGAAGCACTTGCAGAAAGGTTTGACTCCAGCTATATAATTACCCCATTATGATATATTAAGAAATATATTTCTAACACTTATATTGACAATGGACACAAATTAATCTGTTAAAGAACAGATGTACACATTCACTTCTTGGAAGACAGAGATGAGAAAATGTTTTCTGCCTTATTTTCTGTATTGTTTACTATTTTTCTTCACATGAGTATATATTTTGGCTGTATGAGTACATACATAAATTAATATCAGAGAAAACAGACAATTCTCAAGTCATTTAATAAAAAGTTATGTATGCATCTCCCTCTCCTCCTTCCCTTTCCACCTTTCCCTAACTACAGTGATTCTTTCACTTTTGGAGCTGTCCAGACTCACAGCCCCTGAGAGCTCCACTCACTTCTGTACCTTTCAAATTATCTATCATTAAGAAAACGGCATTTGCCTGACTTGAACCCCTCTTCTTGCACTGCATTTGCCTCCGTATTTCAGGAGAGAAATAGGGAAAGGAAGTGGAGCAAGAAAAGAGAAAAGAGAAAAGAGACTCAGTTCTCCTTTTAGCTCTGCCTCTAATAAGATTTTTCACATTTCAATAAGTGGTTTACATTTCTGGATCCTGAGAACTTGCATTTAAAACAAATGTGATTGATTAGATGATTCAATTTTTAACAACTTTAAAACTTCTTGTTTCTTGGGAAAATGAGAATCAATATTCTTTTCATACTTAAGATGTATTACTCTTGAATAGATGACAAAAATGCTATTTACCAGAAAACACATCTCGAAGAAGAAAATTGTAATGCTTTAAGCATAAAGTTTATCAAGGTGGGCCTATTTGAACAGTATCTTGAAAAATGCCCTGTCACATATGTCAGGGCATTTTCTCACTAAAAAGTTTAAAAAATTTTCTTTAACAGCAGAAAACACATTTGTTTTTTGTGTGCGCACGTGTGTGTGTGTGTGTGTGTGTGTGTGCGCGCGCGCGCATGTGCACACAGGTGTGTGTGTTTCCAGTACATCCAGGAGCCCACAGGGAATAATTTAGGCACGGGTAATTCAAAAAGAATGCTAAGATTTTTTTTTAATATAACCAACTTAAGAGTTGAGGGAAGAGGATGAAAGATTTATGAAAAGCAAATGACATTTTGAAAGATAAATGAGTTTTCTAGAGAACAAGCAGGAGATGAGAAAGTTTGTGTATTTGTCCATGCAGCTTCCTATTTCCTTCAGGGTCTGTCCTTAACTTTTGGTAGGGAATGGATTTGGGTTAGGCTATTACACATTCTACCTCTGGGCTCATATTTCCCCTGAACAAAAATTTATAACAACAGAATTTCCTAGAAGTTTCTGTCTTGAGTGAGATAAAGCAGTGTCCAAGAAGTTCTGTTTTGTCTTGTACACCTGTTGAACTGTCTTATATGCTGCTTATTTAGTCCCATTTATGGGATGTGAATGAGAAAGCTGTTGTGTTTTACTTAACCAGTCAATATGTTAAGTTCACAATTCTTTATTTTTTAAATTGAAACTTCTTTCTGTTAAGTGGTTGGCTGCCTTAGCTTGAAATGAAATATAAAAATACACATAGGACATTTTTCTGGATGGGAAAAATTTCCCTTTTAGGTAATCACTTGGAATTTTTAAATTCTGCTTTATACAAATAAACATGAGATAAGTGGAGAGCATGGGAAAACATAAATTTAAGTTGGCAAATATATGCCATATATTACATTAAAAAGATCTAGAATTGAAAATGTATTAATGTTATTTTAAAATATTGTTCAATTTTCTGAACAAACTATTAAGAAAACAGTCCACAGAGTAGGAGGTATTCAATACAGAACCCAAAAGATAAAAGACTTACATTTATCATATATAAGTAATCTGAAAAAACTTAATAAGATATATTTAATAAGAATAAATTTAAGAAAACAAATGACCAAATCAAACGACAAAAGGTTTGACAAGCATTTTAACAAGAAGACATACATGAATGACAGGATAACAAGCATAATATCAAGATGCTCAAAATTACTCAAACCCAGGAAAATGCAATGAGCTAGGAAATAGCATTCCAAACACCTGGCTGTACCCTGGCTGTACAAGAACACAGAATGACTGGAGCTCGGTCACACTGCTGGTGAGAATAAAAAGGATGTACTGAGATGGGGTGTTGTTTTATACGCAAAGATGAAGTCATCATGCCACTCAGTCATTTGCCCTAAAGCTTTTTAACTATGAAAAATGAAAACTTGGATTCACCCCCCAATATTGCACGTGAATGTTTTAATGGTCCTACTTGTTATTGCCAAAACCAAGAAAAACCTAAAAGTCCTTCTCTTGTGAACAGCTAAACAAATCACGGCACATTTAAATAATGAAATACTATTCAGAAATAAAAAGAACAAACGAACAACACACGTACAGCTTTGGTGAATCTCAAATACACATGCTAAATCACAGAAACCAGGCAAGGAAAGCCACCTATTTTATGATTATATCTATTTAGAATTCTGGAATAGAAATTATATTATTGGAAAACAGATAAGCCTATATATCATGGAGTGTCTTCGTGGATTTAAGAAAGTGTGCTGCAACAGAAATTTGGGGAGAGTTGTTTTGCCTCTTGGCTGGGGTCATGATTATATGACTTTATTTATCAAATGTGATACATTGGATATCAAATAAGGAATTGTAAATTTAAAATGTGAATTATACTAGCTATGATGACATTATTCAAAAAAGTCAAGAAAAGAAACAAAACAAAGTGAGGGTAACATAAAAAGGGAAATTATGGAATTAGAAAAAGTCATTGTTGAAAATTTTGGTGTTAGTTTCAATGTTAACTTCGCAGGGAAGACTTCCTTGGTCATTCAGTATAAAGTGCATACCCAACATATGATGTCATAACACCTTAAATTAAATCTCTCCCTTTCAATTATTTCTAATCCAATATGTTCTCACCGATTCAATTTTTATTGTTTTTCTAAAATCTGCATTCCTATGCTAAAATACTAACTTCAGAAGAGCAGCAATGTCTGCCGTTATCAGAACTGTCTGGTAATTCCAAGCCTAGGAGCTAGAGTAACACCTGGCATACAGGAGTGTTTGATACACGTTTGTGACTTGACCGGATGAGGCGAAGTTCATAGTCTTTGAACTGCCTTGATGGAGGGCCACATTTTAAATGAGGTGAAGAAATCATTTAATCCCAAAATTGATCAAAATCAGAATGTGAAAATAGACTTTATGAATATTCCAAAAAACAATGAGCATTCAGTGAATGTAGATTCGTCACTAATAGTAGGAAGTGAAATGATGAAATTAAATTTTCTAAAACAATATATCAGTAAACAGAAGAATATTTAAAGTGCAAAGAAGTTTTTAACTAAAAAAATCTTCTTTTTTCAGTCTGTAAGATTAATTAGGGAAAACGAGAATTTTTGCATATTTGGACAAGAAACACATCATATAATTTTCATATTGCAAGAAGTAACCGACCCTCAGGACTTCTCCCAAGAGCCTCACAGATGCCAGACAATATAATTTAGGTCACCAAGGAACCTCCCTGTTAAAATGATATATCACAGAAGTGGAGTGCATGTCCCTGATTTGAGCGTGAAAAGTGATGGCAATGCAAGTTTGCTGCTTGATTTATTAATTTATTGAAATTTTAAAAACACGGCATAAGCTAACACATATTGGTACTAGGATTTGTGCTAAGAATCAGCTTTTACTCTGGCTTGTTTGGAGCATCTGGTATTCTAAGCACGGACTCTCCCTCCTCAGACCTATTTCTTAGTCTAGTGGTAAATAAACTGTAGGACACAGACATATTTTGATTTGTCCAGCTGTCAGTACCACTGCAGAGTCTGGCTCTTAGATAGGAAATATGAAGGATTGTTTTCTAGAAGTGCTGCTTGTGGGATTGTAGTGATCTTGGAAGGAGTCAGTTTTAAAGGTGCAGTTTACATCATTTCACAATACAGGAGTTAAAGCAATGAGTTGCAAACATGATCACTATTATTTGGCCCAATACAGAAACTGACTTATTTTGGAGATTTTTGTATCTTCCAAGATATGAGTGAGCCAGAGAGTGATCCAGAACATCCTGCCCTTATGTTTTAGGACATGGATTGTTTTAAGTCTCTTAACTATAACACCTATTCATCTTTTCAGTCCTTCAGTTATTTAGAAACATTTATGGAACATCTTTGCTGTATTTAACCTTGGCACAGATGTTTGCTTGCCTGGTGACAATTTACTGGTGTCTAAGGCTTTGGAAACATGTGTCACCACTCTTGCCATTAAGAGTTATGCTTTTTTTTTCTTTTTTTTAGACAGGGTCTTGCTTTGTAGTTCAGGCTGGCCCTGAGCTCACTACATAGCCCAGGCAAGCCTTGATCTCAGCAATCCTCTTGCCTCTGCCTCTGCCTCTGCCTCTGCCTCTACCTCTACCTCCCAAGTGCTGGGATTACAGGCATAAGCCACCATGCCTGGCACTGTGGTATGTGGTACTGATTGCTGGTGGGCATGATCTACCACGCCTGGTATTGTACATGGTTACTGGGGATTGAACCAGGGACCTTGTACTTCCTAGGCAGGTGCCAGAACCAGAGATAAATCTCTGGCCCTCTAACAGTAACACTCTTGAAGTGATACTTTCCACAAGGCTTTAAATATTCACTCTTAAAAAGCAATAGTTCCACAACAAGGGTAAAAGATTTTGTAAAATATTAGGATCAACCTCTTTCCCTTAAATGGTAACCTATGAGCGGCATGATGAGGTCTCCTCCTCCTCTCCCAAGAAAGGAGAGGTGTTGTGTGATCGTGATATTTGAAATGAGAAGTCTTACCAGAGCGAAGCTGGAAGGCATGTGGCAGTCTTGGATGATAGGGTGGCATGATTTTGGAGGGGAGAATAAAAGGTATAGTTTCTTTAGAGACAGATTAATTTATTTTGGTGTTCAAAAGGTGTTTTTAAACCTTGAAGTTTAATAGAACTAAAATTAAGCCTGTTGAAGACTAAGCAGCTGTGTGTCCTTTTGACAGTATTTTAGTTATAATCACTGATGCCATGACATCTATGCAAAAGAAAACAAAAAAAGAGAAAGAGTAAGGCTTCAATTACCTACCATTTCATTTGTGTCTTAATATATGTACTGTGGGATGCAAAGAAAAAAACTCGCTCCCGAAGAGATAATCTTTTTTTTTTTAGACAGGGTCTCACTTTGTAGTTCAGGCTGGGCCTGAGCTCACTATGGTGCCCAGGCAAGCCGCTGCGAACGCAGCAATCCTCCTGTCTCTGCCTCCCGAGTGCTGGGATGACAGGCGTGAGCCACCATGCCTGGCATTGTGATATGCAGTGTTGATTGTTGGTGGGCGTGAGTCTCCACGCCCAGCATTATATGTGGTTACCGGGGATCGAACTCAGGACCTTGAGCTTGCGAGGCAGGTGCCGGAACCACTGAGCTAACCCTCCAGCCCAATAAACTTTATATGGAATTAAATATAAATCTGGAGTGAAGGTATAATTATAAAAACATTGATCCCATTAACAATAAACATGAGTAAAACTTAAAAAAAATAACAGCAAAGAACAGAAAAACAATAATAATGCAATTGCCCACCAACAACTACATGGGATAAATATTGCTTTCACCTTTTAGAAAACAAAAATACCTATAAAATTAATTTGAGAGCAAAAACTAAAAGAAAAAATAACATTCAAATAAGAAGTAACATGTAAGTGCATTCTAATAGATTTTTAAATGTTGGAATTACATAGGAAGACTGCAAAACTTTGGGCTCTGTTATGAGCAAGATACTATGCACAGGCCCTATTCGTAATGTGAGCTAAAGTATGTTTTATATTAGTATTGATTTTATTCTATAATATTAACTAATATAGAAGAGTTAGTGTTCATGATCTCCTTACTGTAACTATGTTCGTTAGGTAATGAGTATTACAAATATTCAGATAAGAGATCCATATTAGCGATTATATGATCAAATTTGTATCTCTGTACTAATGACTAGAATCTTTGGTGTATTCATTGATGATATACTGTGCCTATAATGTCACAGATATTAATAAACATGCCCCATTAAACGATATACAATGAAGAGGAACAATGAATAATGAAATGAGTTAAATATATTTAGTATATGTGCTGCCGAAGCAAGCACCAAGTATATTTAAATATAAAGCACTTATATACAGATTCTCCCAATAAGTAGACATTGTCTTTAACTATATTTTCCGCTGTTCTCCTCTTTCCTCAACTCTTCCCATACTAGATCATTTCCCTCACCTTTACAGAGAACTTAGAATACATGTGTGTCCACATACCCTACAGCCAGAGTTAATTTACTGGCATATTTCATGCAAAATTAATTAGAGCAGAAAACTAAAAAGAGGCTGAGTATAATAAATTTTCCTATCATAAAACTCCCTGATTTTTTCAGGACTAGTTATATATCTCTAAGGCATAGTGCAAAGGAAGGTGCATATTTATGGCTATTTTGAAAAGAGTAAGCCAATAATATCAATGTTACAAATGTTAAGTTTTTTTTTAAGAAGCAGCTTCTTTTTATTTAATTCTACCACTAGATAAATTATAATATAATGTGTGAAAAAGGTATTGAAAGTAGAACTGAAAAGCCTTAATAGGAGTTCTAAATATTTGAAAAACTTGCTGAAAGTCCTTACTGAAGGAACTTTATCCTTTAATCTTTGATTTCCCCCTCATTTAAATAATATTCCTATCTAGGCTCTAAGAATTTTACCTGATTATTAAAAACAACAGTACACAAGACTAATAGAAACGAAACCACTTTGCATATTATGAGACACTATACTACATTCAGAACAAATGAAATGATAAAGCTGATTACAAGTTTGTTTTTTTTGTTTTGTTTTTTGTATTTTGTTTGTTCTTTTTTGTTTGTTTGTTTGTTTGTTTGTTTAAGTAAAGGTTTCTTAGCCTGAGATACAGCAGGCGAAGTGTCACACAGTGAATCTACAGGAGGAGTAAATAAGGAGACACATATCACTGTTCTGGTCAAGGACAGAAACCAAAATTCTAGACTATGAAAAGCACAGGAAGCATTGCTTCCAAAGTGTGAGACAAAGATGCTAACACAAAATCATTAGAGTAAAGAGCAAAGGGAAACAGGAAAAGAGCAAGAAATTTATCATCTAGAGCACAAATAATTCTGATGCAGTCTGTTAACAATCTGAGGAGAACAAAGGTACCTGATGGTGATTTTATGACAGTCAATCAGAAATCAGATTAATTAAGAGAACAATTCCACTATGGGCTACATTGAAGAGTATTTTAAGCTGTATCTTTCATAAAATAATCTTCATTAGGTTGGTGTCCTTCTGATTGCTCTATCATGAACATGAAATATTATTGAACAAAGATAAAAGAATACCCCAGTCTTTGCATAGTATCTTCAATGATATAATCTATGGACTATTTTCCTTCCCTTTGGAAGGCAGTCATATAACGTTAATGATAAAGTTGAAAAGAATCTGTATTCCACAAGTGTTTATCACTAATGAATCTGCAACATTAAACACCAGTTAATTTAATTCAGTAGTACTTGTTACGTTAAAGACAAAAAAAAATTCAACACTGCTGGGTGGATGAATGAAAAATATGACAGAGAATGTCTTTGTCAACAGGATAAGGAGATTTCACTAAATAAAGCCTCAGACCCGCTCACACCTTTGGGTTTATTGAGGAAGAACAAGGCTGCCATGTTCTGCTGAGCACAGAAGTTGGCACAATGTGGTGACAGTCTGGCCCAATCCTTCACTTTTATCTTGTTGACCCTTAAGGAGCTTTCTTGTTTTCCCCTAAGGCTCACCTCTTCTCAAGTTGGCAAAACATCCCATATTTAAAATGTTCTGCTCCCTCCGTGTTAGTGTTCAAAACAGATATTGACCACTGGATGTCTCCAGGAATGCCACATGACTCAAAAACACAAATTCTGTTTTTCAAATTATCATAACTATAAGCTTCATTTAAAAAAATTGAATTCTTTACTGGCACATTTTATATACAGCTCACAATTACACATAACACTGGAGAATTTGTACCAGTATATGGCACAAGTTATTTATCATTTTTACCCACATCCCTACCCACCCACACCTCCCACTCCCTATGTATATGCTCTTTTATTTTCTTTCAGAATCATGTTTATTCCTTCCCCTCATTACATTTCCACACCGAATTTCCTTTGGAAGTTTCCCATTCTACAAAAACTGTCATACTTTCTAGAGCTCATTTACATCTACAGTTGCTCATATCAAAGAGAAGATCCGGTATTTGCCTATCTGTGATCTATTTATTTCACTTATTAGTCTGTCCTCCAGGTGTATCCATTTGCACATAAATGAATGAATCTTGTCATTCTTTATGGCAGAATAATACTCCATTTTATTAAAAAAAAAACAAAAAACAAAAACAAAACAAAACACTTCTTTATCCAGTCTCTAGTTGATGGGCATTTGGGTTGTTTCCAAGATTGAACTATCACGAACTGAGCTTCTATGAACAAGGGTGTACATCTGTCTTTCCAATGTGAGTTTTTAAATTCTTTTGGGTATATTCCTAGCAGGGGGATAGCCGGGTCAAATGGGACCCTTAGTCCTAGTTTTCTGAGAAATCACACAGATCTCCACAATGGTTGCACAAGTCTGCAATCCCACCAACAGTGTAGAAGTGTTCCTTTCTCCCCACAGCCTCGCCAGCATTTATTGTTGGTTGATTTTGTAATAGCACAAGTTTAATTTTTATGATGAGTTTAGACTTTCATTCAGCAAAATCCATGTTAGTACCTCATGATCTCACACATATGTGAAGTCCAAAAACGTTACACTCAGGAGGCAATACCTTGCTTTTTATTTACCCTCTTGGTCCAGATGGGAAGTAAAGGGGAGGGCAAGGGGAAAGAAGGGAAAAAGAAAAAAAAACGGAAACAATATTTTTGCAAATAGAAAGGGAAGGGAGGGTTGAAGGTAAGGTGAGGTAATGGACAATAAAAGAGAATTGAGATTTATTATGTACAGGAACAAATTCCTCATGATGAATGTGATCATTATGGATAGCAAAAATGCACAAAAATAATAATAAAGAACATTCCCTTTCAAAAAAAAAGGAAAAGAAATGAACAGTAGAATGGTGCTACTAGAAACCAGAGAGAGGAGACTTGGGGGAGAGGGAGAGAGGTATACTGTTACAGTTACAAGCAAAAAGTTGTGATGCACTATTGATTTAGCAGGGTTACTGTGGGTAACAATGATGTGATGTATATTCTAAATCCCTAAAAGAAATGATTTTGAATTTTTTACCAAAAGAGAAATCACAAATGTTTCAGAATATAGATTCTTTTAAACTGATTTAAATGTTATCATATATATTTAAATGCTACTATATATATATATATAAATGTTACCATATATAATGTATTAATTATATGATTTATATATATATATATATATATAAATCTGATATATATATATATAGAGAGAGAGATCACACTCGATCTCATTTATATGCAGAATTTTGTCTTTTATATATCAGCTATAAGATCATACTCCTGAAATATGTTCACGATTATGGCTGTGAGAATAGATACTCTTATTATTATTGTTACTAGGGTTACCAATCACATGAATACAACCAGTATTAATGAACAATTCAACAGCTATGGAATCATAGTTCATGGAGTACTGAAGGCCAAAGGAAAATTAAGGCTACAGTCCTTGCTTGTACACTAAAGAAAACAATGAAATGTCAAAGCAAAAGCCTGTGACCTGTGTGTGACCAATTACTTCACTAATAGTACTGAGAAATTATCAGCAGGTAAGAGTAAATTAGCTGTACTTTTTCAGGACCTGAAGTCTGATAAATGAAACAGGAAGAGAATTTTGTAAGTTTTTCAATAATATCCACATCTTCATAGTCACAGTGCTTTATGTAAAGCCTATTTTTTTGTTAACCTTTTTTTTTTTGCTAATGGGAGCACTTTGATACCTCACATAAAGTACAGTATAATACAATTGCATATAAAGGAAGAAAAATGATTGTGTGCGGTATCTGTTGCCATTTTATTGCATGCCTTTAATTTGGAAAAAAAAAAAAAAGAACAGAGCACATCTGGGAACTAGGCGCACATCCCCCGCGAGCTGCTCCTCCCACCGCAGGTGTGTGACGGCAGGTGCGTGGCTGTAGATTGCAGGGATAATGTGTCCCTCACAGACGACGCTGCTAGGCTAGCTTATCCCCGCCCAAGGGAAATCATTTCCTGTCACTTCTTTCCTTTATCACTGAACAAACAGAAAGGAGTAACTCCGAAGACACTACAAATGTCCTCGAAGAATCCATTTCCAAAGGAGGATAATGGGGATTAGTGGCAATAAAATACTAAGTTTGTGGTAACAGCAAACTGCTGCCTTATTTTTCCTTTTGCTCTGTCTTCATGTTGTTCCTTGCAGATGTGAAATAATGAATATGCTCAGAGGTTTTGATCCGTTAAACATTCAGACTTAGGAATTTAAACGTAATTAAAATATAGAGATGTTATTAATACTGCTACTAATTCAAATATCTTATAGTATTAAAAGTATTTTTCTTTTGAAATGCAATGTCACTTGTTCTTTAACTCTATTTTGAAATTAATAGTCTTCACAATATGTCACATATTTAAGGAGCATTATTCAGTTATTCATTCAGCATCAACCTGTATTTTTCTTTTTTAATCTCATTTGTACTTGTAAAAACTATTAAACTAAGTAAGACTTTATATTTTTTGACACAAATTTTAATTTCATTATAAAAACAAATACTCAACAAATTATATTTTTGGTATAAACTTATAGAACTTTCACATAAGTATACAATCATGTAACCAACACCACTATTGAGATATGAGAGATTTTCATTTCTTCTCATAATTCCCTTTTATATCTGTTTGAAAACATATACCTCTGCTCTTTGACAACCACTGATCCATACCATAATTTTTTCTTTTGGGAAATATAATACCCATAACATTCTATATTATGTAATCTTTGGAAATTTATTTTTAAGCAGTGCAAAATGACTAAGAGATTTATTCTAGATTGTTTATTGGATCCACAATTCATCCTTTTTATTTTCATATAGCATTATGGTATATGAATGTACCACAGTTTTTAGACATTCATTTACTGAAACAGTTTTTATTTTTTCAGGTTTGGTTGCATAAAGTTGTATATTCCATATGCATAAAGTTACCACAAACATTTGTGTATGGATTTTTGCTAAAAACCTTACATTACAAAGTTCCATTTCCCTAGAGTAAATACTTAAGTGTGTGATCACTGGATTATATATTTGTTGAACTTTATGAGAGACTAGTACACAGTGACAATGTATCCATTTTATATTCACAGCAGCAAATTATGAGGGTTCCAATTGTTCCTCAGCATTTGACACCATCCATATTATTTTCTTTTGGGCAGACTCTATTGAATTTCCTTTGCATCATTTTCAGAAGTCAGTTTGCCATATTAGTGTAGATATGTTTCTTGATTCCTTCATTCATCTCTGTATTTATCCTCTCATTCATTACACAGTATCTTGGTTACTGGCCAGTGATGCTAAGGCCCATAGTCAAATAGTGTCGTTCTCCCCATTTCATGTTTTTTTTTTCAATATTGATTTTGCTGTTCTACTTCTTGTGGTTTTTCAAAGTGGAGCATCATATTCAAATACACATTTTCTTTTGAGCTTCTAAGCTAAAATCTTCTCCTAAATTTCCAGGTGAGCTCACTATAGAAACAAATCGACCACACTTAAAATTCATCACATAATTTCCACAAGAGAAAATCTGAAACCTTGTTAGACAAAAGTCAATCAAACTAATAATAATATGGCAAAGCGATTTCTTTTTCTTTTTTAATTTTTTTTTTTTTTTGAGACAGCGTCCTGCATTGTAGTTCAGGCTGGCCCTGAGCTCACTACCTAGCCCAGGCAAGCCTCGAACTCAGCAATCCTTCTGCCTCTGCCTCTGCCTCTGGCTCCGCCTCCGCCTCCGCCTCCTGAGTACTGGGATTACAGGCATGAAACATCACGCCCAGTTTGGTAAAGTGATTTTTAAACACTGCCTTTAAGTATTAACGATTATCCTATGAGAAACTCTATGGGGAAATTTCTGAAACACAAGAAGGTTTTTTTAAATTATGAAAGATTTGTATGCTAGGGAAAATAAAATCCCGTTCTATGAATTAGGATGTTATCTGTTTTGGAGAATGATCCATGAGCAGTTGAGAAGAAAGTATATTCTGGCTTTGTAGAGTGAAATATTCTGTAAGCATCTATTAAGTCCATTTGCTCAAAAGTTTGATACCAGATCTTTTCTTTGATATGAGCACCTGTAGATGTAAATGGTTCTAGAATGTACGATAGTTTTTGTAAAATAAGAAATATCCAAAGGGAATTTGGTGTGGGAACGTAATGAGGGGAAGGAATAAATATGATTCCAAAAGAAAATAAAAGAGCATGTATATAGGGGGTATGGGGGGGGGTGTGGGTCGGTAGGGATGTGGGTAAAAATGAGAATTAACTTGTGTCGTATACTGGTACAAATTCCCCACTGTTGTGTGTGATTGTGAGCTGTATATAAAATGTACCAATACAGAATTCAATTAAAAAAAAAAGTCTGGGTTGTCCCAACAGGAAAAATTAACAATCTAAAAATGTTTGAAAATACTGTGGACTCGTGGGGAACTTCTGTGTCTGAAAAGAGGGCAGGACACAAGAGAAGGAGGGCTTCCAGTAAACTGGCTGATGGAAAAGTACTAGCCACCGAATACGCCAAACTAAACAGGAGTCTGTTGTCCAAGAACAACTTTGGAAATATTTGTTCCAGTCCTTAGTTTGGGACGCTCCGACAGTTTGCAGGGGATATGACATTTCTTTCTATCGCCCCCTAGAGACCGCCAAGGGGAGCAACGAATATTCTGCAGGAGGATTAGGAAAAAGAACATTTTTTTTTTTTTTTAAACCAGGCAAAACAAATACGTACATAATAACGTCTTCGTTTCAACTAAGTCCTCCAAATGCGACGATCCGAGTTCTTGACCTGATTCTCTTCTGGAAAGTTCCATGTTCTTTTTTTGTGTTACTTCAATGTTTGTTTCACTGCTTGATCTACGTGACGATTTGCTAGAGCAGCATATTTAGAGTAGAAATACTTTAAAGAAATAGCCAAATACATCTTCTCTGGAGAACTATAAGTAACAAAAGGAGAATAATTTATCAGGGTACTTTAAATTTTTATGTATAATAAAATCTCTTGGACATTATGTTCATGTGTACCACATTCTCACATCCATTTTTCTGAAAACCAACGTGTGAATAATTTGGACCAGTAAAATTTCCTCATAACAAGTAGAAAGCATCTGGCTTTTTTTTAACCATTCAGCTCCATAATATGTATATAAACAGCAGAAAATCTATCTTTACTTTTCGAATGCTTTCTACCTTCCTTTTGCAGAAATTAGTTGAAAAGAAAGAACATAATCATCCGTATTACATTGCAAAACACCTGAATCTCTACCGCTACTGCAGTTTTCTGATGAAACACATTGCAGATATCAACACGGCAGACTCTGATTGTTACCTGGCACAATTCCACTAAAAGATTTCTGTTTCCTTTGCAACACTGATTCATCTCTAGCTCACAGACAATCTAGTACTGACATAGTTGAGGCCCCCATAACTCTGAGGTCACTGGAAAGGTAAGGAACGAGACCACACTATATAAAAGACAATTGTGTCACCTTTTGAGCACAGAAAAAGTTCAGTCTCAATTTCGTGCTGAACTACGAAGAATAGTCCCCGAAGAGACAGCCAGTTCGGTCTGATAGAGTAGGATTTGTAACTGTGGAGGTGGAAAACTTTCCAATCTGTGAAAGATATTGTGAAACATTTACTGTGAAGAACCTGGAATCATACCAAGCAGAAGCTATAAAAATAAAAAGGGAGGTTTAATTTGAGAAGTTTTACGTTTTTTTTATAAGAACTGCTCCATTATTCTTCATACAGACAAAGGTTGTGTCAACTTTGTGATGCAGTAAATGAAAAGTTAACCATTCAGCTCATCACTTCAAGTGAAGCCACGGAGATTCACTGCTTTCGCGTCTCTCCCTTGTTCCTTCCTGCCCCACACTTCTTCATTCTGATTAGCTCGTTCCCTTAACTGGTGAAGCAAGCATTTGTCCTTCAAGTTCAATACTTTCTCACTGTCATTAATCACAAGTTTCTTTGGTGAGTGTTTAAAAAGTCTAATCAGGGAAGTAGAAGATTAAAGAAAACGTACATGGCACTTTCTAGAAAAAGAAGAGAGGGTCAGAACTAAAATAGGTGAGTCTGGAAGTCTCAGATAAATGACAAAGTGGAGAATCAAGCTTTCGCTGTCATGGCTTTATTTCTAAATATATATTTACATTAAAATCATTATGCTCCCTTTTGAACTATTACATTGTGTAAAATCATTGTTTAAATTGAATCCTGCTTCTTTTTGTGCAGCCTGCATACCGTCTTTACTGGTAGCTTTAGAAAATAAAACAAATATCAGGCATTTTCAGTAAATAAAATGCCAAATATGCTCTCAGTATCTTCATATACAAATAATTATTTATTAGTGTAATCCTGTTAGTGGTAAAATCTTTGGGGCTGAAAATTAAGCACTCAGGAACGTGTGTTATAATTAGAATCCCAGACTTTTATTGTTAAGGCTACTTATGCTATAACTGGAACCTCTTCTTCATGTGTTAATCCCCTTGATAATATCCATGATAAGTGGTGGAAAAATTCACAACAGAAATCTTAATATCTATTTTAGACTGTTCCCTGTGAATAATGAGACAAATCACATAGGCTGATTATCTTTCCCCGTTTCATTTTAGCCATCATTTATTGAGCTATATTGCTACCCGGTTTTTGTCCAACTATGTCTCTGCAAAGGAGAATAAGGAAAATCTTTCAGATGAATCTCAATCTTTTGGGAAACGATTAACAGTGGTGAAAATGGAGAGGGATATAAGGCAATATTTTATTACTATATTCAAAATTTTATCAATGCTTAGGTGTTGGAGAAAATAAAGTGAATTGAAGTTAAGCTAATAAAGGGGGAAAAAAACCCTAAATGAGATGAAATGTGAATTGCTTTAACACACACAGTTGTGATTATTGAGGGAAGACAGAATAGCACGTGGATGTCTGTTTAAATAGAGCAGAGATGAGAGTTTGGGACAAAGCCTGATCGTGGCTTAGCATGAGGAATCCAGGCTTTCTAATTTCTGCCATTGCTAATGTGCAAACCACACAGGGGATGGTGAAGCAGGAGAACTGGGGAGAGTGGGACGTGCAGATGAGGCATATATTAAAAAACATCTTCATGCTGAAATGTATGGTAGATAATTGCAAAGAAAAAATATGCAAAAGGAAAAGGGAAAGGGTGGGTAGGGGAAAGTAAAAAAGGGAAAGATTCAAAACATGTATATAGGGGCTGTGGGTTGTGAGGTGGGCAGTGGAAAGGGGAAAATGAGAATCAAGATGTGTCATGTACAGGTGCAAGTTCTCAGCATTAAACGTGATCATAGTGTACGTATAAAATGTACTGATGCAATGAATTAAAAGAAAAACTTCATGTTTTCAGATGAATAGGAGATTTGTAGGGTCTTTAATAGGTGAGTGATATCAGGTCTACATTTTAGTTAAGTGAAACATTGGCACTGTGGGAAATGAATTAGAACCACTTAGAATATTTTAGGCCAAACCAAATGAAAGTCTAAATTGGTGCAGTGAGTCACAAAATAAGTGACTGTATTGATCGCAAAACCCATGAAATATCAGAGTAGAGATATCTGGAAATCAAGAAGGTAAATATGCTTAATTTTCTCAAAAGAGATCATGGCTAATGTCAAAATTTTTGAAATTAAAAAAAAAACAGGTTAAAGTCATGAGAAGATATGGAGGACTTTCAAAGAGGAGTTTAGTATGAGAAAATTCAGTGGAGAGGTAAGTCTATGCATCAGCATTTGTGAACAGAGGCAACCAAGATTATTTAGTAGAAGTTGGAGCAGTAGAATTCATTTAGTGACTGGTATAGTAGAACTGAGGATAGTAGAAGACATTGAGCAGTAGGGGGCAACTTACCATATTGAAGACAAGAGAAAAATCACAACAGAAATTAACACTGAAAATGAGATTACAAAGGACGGGGGAGGAATGACAGGATGAATGGAGCCTGCAGAGGCAAACTCCGTTGCCAAGTACATTGCATCAGAATCATATTGTGTGACACTAATGATGAAAAGGGAATATAATCCATCTGCAAGTAACGTGTTTCCACTACCTAATATCCAAAATTAGAATCGTGGTATTAGTTGATGGGGTTTTCCTATAAGAGGAAATATTTTCCCCTAAATTCAGAAGTACATGACTATAACCAACACAGGATGACCTTTATTTTACTCTTTTGAGAAAGTTGATTCTAATATTTCCAATAGAAGGAATTGAATAATTTTTAAGGGATCTTCACCTTTTGGAACCACTTTGAGTTATTGTCTTTAGAATCTCAAGCTATGGTAATAAAACTTGAGTTACTGAATTTTTATTAAATTGTACTTCCAAAATCTGGGAAGTATATTTTTTGTAATTAGAGCTTAAAATTATATTTTAAAAAATATATTTCTATTATTTTATTAGTACAGGTTTGCAGCACATAAAGTTTAAATTCATGCATCAGGTATTCTTGTTGATTAGCACAAAA
The DNA here is from genome assembly GCA_004025085.1 of Thryonomys swinderianus. Classification (NCBI taxonomy): domain Eukaryota; kingdom Metazoa; phylum Chordata; class Mammalia; order Rodentia; family Thryonomyidae; genus Thryonomys; species Thryonomys swinderianus. The sequence goes on along the minus strand of PVIC010024279.1, from coordinate 6,885 downwards.
ATGAAACATTCTCATTCATGTTTTTTCTTCACTTTCACTTCTACAAATACAGTCATGGTAGCCAACATGGGTCCCACGTGTTAGATTTTCTTCCTCATCTTCCTTTTCAAGCATCAGTACATATTTGTGAGATACACTGTAATAACTGGATAGAATTCACAATACATAATGGAGTGTATGACACTCTTAGCCAGAGTGAATCTAACCATTCCTACCATTATTTTATTTTATTTTATTTTATTTTATTTTATTTTATTATTTTTTTGGTATTAGGGGTTGAACTTGGGCCCTTGTACTTCCAAGGTAAGTATGGAACCACTTGAGCTAAATCCCTGACACTTTTTTGGGCAGTTCTATTGTTAAACTTCATCCATCATAATTTTTTCCAAATGGATTGATTTTCACCTTATTACATGTTTTAAACAGAGTGGTCATTTTATCCTGTATTATTTCTTCTGTATAAGATTATTTTTAAAAATTCATAAGGGAGACCTTTATATAGAAATTGAATATATTAAAAAACTTTGTTACCTGTCATTTTATTTGGTCTGGTTAAGAAATCCTGATTAATATTTCTCTTTTTCTCTTTATGTGATACTGAAGATTAAAGGCAGAGCCTTCACATAACCTCAAGTCCAGACTTTGAGTGGGTGTGTCTGTGTGTGTGTGTGGGTCTCTAAGTTGCCTACGATGAATTTGAACTTTCTACTCTGAAACTTGCAAAAGTCTAGAAGGCAGGGAGTAGTCTACAAAAGCTAATTTTCTGGGGGAGATTAGGATATTTTATAACTCCATTGTTGATATTTTATGCATGGACAAAAGTCATCATTTAGGGCCAGATATTTAGCTCAGTGGTTCCAGCACCTGCCTGGCAAGCTCAAGGTCCCTGGTTCGATCCCTGGCAAACACATGCAACAATGTCAGGTATAGTGACTCATGCCCACCAGAAAAAAAAAGTCATCATTTATACTTAATAAAAAGATGAATTTATCCATGTGATATTAAATATCAATGTATCTGATTTTTAAAAATGTGTTTTGAGTTCTGTAATTCAAACATTAAACTATGTATAGGATAATGTCATAGACACATTTCATATAAATTATTTTAAAATAGCAAACATGATAATATATATATATATATATATATATATGGAAGAATTATAGATATGGTCCATGAATTTGTAGAAGTAATGCTTGGCTGAATAGATATATGATTATCTGAATAGAGAGACACATAGAAATATATGCATACCAATCAATTTCAGATCAAAATTGAAAAAATAAAGACAAATAAATATAAAAATTATTTTTATTACAAATAAAAATAAAGACGAATAAAGGCGGAGTCAGTCTCCATTTCTCAGAATCTTAGCTTCCGTGTTTACCCATCATATGACACAAAGGAAGGAACGTGAACTACTGTTTCTCAGTTTGTCCCTCAGTTAGACAAGAGTGAGTCTTCCTTCACGGGAACATGTGAAGAGTAAATGATGTAATGCACACAGAGCAAAGGTTTTTCACCAGCAACATAATAACCTCTGTGAAGCACTGGCTAGATTTTCAGGACCTAGAATCTAATGACAAACTTACATCTTCATTATGATCAAACTGTACTTGAAATGGACAGCTTCTCATCAGAGACATAAGCAGAGAATTACATTAATATTAGTAAAAGCTGTTATGTTACCATTATACACTATTTTTTGTTCACATTATTGTTTATTGCAAGTATTTCAAAATCTGTTATATCCATCATTAGCCAAAGCTATGACTTTTGTTATCTTTGCCATCTGAACATATATTACCAAATTCCCTGGCTAAAAATTAGACAACTTTGGAATTATTATGAGCTATTTACCTATGCATTCAGAAAAAAGATAACTCATAACATTAGTGTTAAATTAGAATGTAGTTTGTTGTTTGTAAATCTTTTCTTTTCATGAAAAGGAAGCTTCTAGAGTTGTGATTTGTATAAGTCTATTCCCAAGTAACAATTAACACTCAGGAATGAACTCGCATAGACTCCTATAACATCAAACGACTGTTTTGGGAAGGTTTTTGTACAAAATCAATGAACAGAGGGACAAGTGATCAGGCACTTTGATTATTTATTGCAAGTTTATACAACTGAGCAATTTTACCCTACTATAAGGTGATGTGCCATTTTTAAACCTAGCCATTAACATACACAAAACTTTCCTTCGTACTTTAATGATTTTGAGTTTGTTACTCTTCATTTGGGCATCTGGCCAATTCTCTTCTTCCTTTTGAATGCTTTAGCGCTCATTTCTAATGTTTGATTCTATGCAGCATTTCTAAGCATTTGTAAAGAAATGGGCTGGGTATGTTAACATAGTCTATGTTATTGTCAGATTGGTCTAGGAAACTTCTAATGGATCTGACTCTTTCTGTCCTAAATCCAGAGTCAGGATTGTTCTCGTGGGCAGTAACCCTGATGCTTCCCCACTGAGATCATGTGACATAGACTCTGAAAAGCAAAAGTTCTGTTCTTCATTCTATAATGATTTTTCTTTTATTTTGAGGTCTCAGAATGGTGTTGTGACAGTGTTCTGACTCATCCCTAATCCACACATCAGAAAAGATACTTTCTCTTGTTCTTTTAAGCATTTTTCCTGAAAAATTATGTTCTCCTTTGCTGTTTTCATCTAAAAATTTCCAATCTGTGAATTATATCCTGTGAATATCGTAAATATGTAAATAGATTTTAGACTATCTCAGCATTCTGTTGTCAGGGATGAAATACCACAGACAAATTTAGCACTCTATGCATCCTTTAGCACCAAGGAAGGATTTTTACCATATGGCCCCCTGTTAGGTGGTAGAACACAGAACATCTTCCAAAGTGTCTTTTGTAACTCATATACCATGAGAAGCTGACTAATGTTTTTCTCCCTTTTTAATGAGAAACCTACTCACTACTGAGTCGTGCTCCAGGCCCAGTTCTTCCAAAATAAGACATAAACTTCTTAACAAATACTATCACATAGCATTCCTTGGTTTCACAAAGAAAAGAAAATAGGAGTCCTGAACTGATTAAAAGTAGATTATGAGTAGAGCTGAAAGAAATGCTCAGGATCAATGGAGATCACACCAGAAAGTTAACAGCCAGATAAAAAGCGAAGGTAAAGAACAGAAAGGTCACTGAACAAATATTTTATTAATTCTTTATTTGAAATCCCATCAATTACACATTATTACCTTTACTGTGCAGCACAAACTCAGGAGGGATCACGTGATCAGTATTATTTATACTCCAACACACTCCAGAGCCTCTCGGGCACCTGCCAGCCACTGAGCACTTTGTCACCTTCTGCCTTATTTTGATTTTAAAAGGAGAAAATGCTGACCTTGAGCAGAGAAAAACTCTTTGCCGAATCAAACTGGCATACTGTAACAAAGAAGGTTTCTTTCCCGTCAGTTCACAGAATGCACAGAGCCAGAATTTAACTTGCTTTTGCAGAAGGATGGTTTAGGGACATACTGAGGCCATTCAAAATGAAGTAGCTCTACACTACACTGCACATACAGAGCGGGTGTGTTGTTGAAACCGGCTGGACGTTTTCCCACATGATGGGTTCAGTAAGGGTTCGGTTCTAGGACCGCACGGATACCAGCATTCACCAGTGCTCAAATCTCTCAAGTGAAATGTAGCGTTGATGGAACCCTCTAGCCTAGACTTCTGCATATTGGAAGACATCTGGATGTCAACTGCAGGGCTTAGTGCAACAGAAACGCTACCTGAGTAGCCGTGATACATGCTCCAGATTGCGATGGTTTGCGGTCTGTCCGCACCCCAGTTGATAGCGTGGCTTGGTCGCCAGGGCCGCAAGAGGTGGAGGGACCTATGGCGATCTGGGTTGGGAAGGCGCTGCCCTGAGGAAGCCATCGCAGTCCCACCCACGTGGACTCTGCTGTTACAAAGAGAGTTCAGCTTCCTGGGCTTGCTCTTCCGCCTCTCTCGCTCACGTGATCCTTTCCCACGCGCACCCCACTTCCCTTTGTTTTTCGGCAACAAAGTCTGTGCCAGGCCTTGATGAATAGTCACTCAATCGTGGCCTCTTCAGACTCCAGATCCTGAACCATAATCAAACTTATTTTTGTAGTTCTAGGGATTGCACTCAAGACCTCTGCCCATGGTACCTCTAACTCTTTTTTGGTTTTCATTTTACTGTACGGCTGCACTGCCCAGGCTTGACTCCGACTTGCGGTCCTTCTTCGGCCTCTCGAATGGCTGCAGTAACAAACATGCCACCACGTCCTTCTCTTTCCTTTGTAAATTTCCCACATCCCAGTTTCAGCCACAGAAAAGAGATGAAGGTGCAACATTGCTTTTTCAATGTTTTGAATTTGAGTTTAGTTAAAATCGTGGATACAGAGAGCTGATGAATTCAGTCGTAAAGCAGGATGATGGAGAATGAGGATTCTTTCTGTCACAAACTGACTCGGTGATTCCACACAGGTTCATAGCCTCTAACTCTAGGTGTGAAAAACAATGAAAGGAGAAGCGAACACAAATCATACATCCACTGTTTCCAAGGCAAAGAGCTGTATGTTTGTTCTGCGCCGACTCATTTCCGGAGCCCTGCAGTTCGTTGATAGCCGCTTCCGGCCCAGGTCGGCACGGAAAGCCACAGTAACATGGAGCTTGAAGCCTGTTCAGGTCTTACATTCGTGCCGTGGAAGCCAGCATACACTAACCAGGGCTATTCGAGCACAGCTTCTTTCATTACTTACCTCCGGCAGATCCAATCACTCATTGCAATTCGGTGGGTGGAGAGGAGGGTGGGCAGAGATGGATGGAGGGAAGTTTTCTTTCCATTTTTTGATGTGGAAGGACTTTGTCCTTTGAGAACTGAAGGAGGCGTGTTAAGTCTTAGCCACATTCGCGCCATATTTTCAATGTCTTGAACACTGGCAAACACAGATAATTATGTACAAAACTAGATGACATGATGTTCCTAATGGGAAACTTCTATCCATATCGATTTTCAGTCCTCTGCGGAGCCCTGTCTGATGTGTTCTGTGTCATTAGGCTTCCATGGCTGTTAGATCTGAGTTAATGCCTTCCATTTTCTATTGTCTTGTCAAGGAGTTTGTTTTTTTCCTTGTTGTTCTGTGGGTACGCTCGCTGGAGGAGGGAGAGTTGGAACTTGCCAAGACAAAGCCTCATCACATAAAGCTCACGGACTGTCCGGAAACATGTGAACTCTACCTGGACTCTGAGAGGCTGGCAAAGAACTGTCACTTGCCCCACCCCCACCTTCCCCTGACGCTATCCTGGCTGTCCTCCCTGACAAAGAGGCAGTCTTGGAAAGTCCTCGATTCCAAGTGTTCTTCCCACAAAAAGATAGGTATGTAAGATAATTCATGCTAAGGAATTCAGTTAAGCCACACACATATTTTAATGTATCATCTTATATAAATATGTACAATTGTTTGTCAATTTTATAAACAAGTTCATTATTTTTGAAAAATTGATAACTAACATGGCCTGGATCCCTCAGCGCAGATCAGGCCTATTTGTCCCTTGCTACTCTTGGCTCCTCTCGTAAGAAAAAAAAAAAAAAAAAGCACCAGGCGAGGCGGCTCAATCCTGTAATCCCAGCACTCAGGAGGCAGAGGCAGGAGGATTGCTGAGTTCCAGGCCTGCCTGGGCTACATAGTGAGCTCGGGGCCTGCCTGAACTACAAAGCAAAACTCTGTCTCAAAAAAGGAAAAAAAAATTCTACAATCCCACACACATTTTCTCTCAAATTTTTTTTAAATTGAATTCTTTACTGGTACAATTTATATACATCTCACAGTCAAACATAACATTGGGGAATTTGTACCAACATAGGACACAAGTCAATTCTTATCCCCACCCACCCACACCTCCCCACCCCCTATATACATGCTCTTTTATTTTCTTTCAGAATCACATTTATTCCTTCCCCTCATTACATTTCCACACCAAATTTCCTTTGGAAATTTCCCATTCTACAAAAACTGTCCTATTTTCTAGAGCTCATTTGCATCTACAGGTCCTCATATCAAAGAGAAGATCTGGTATTTGGCTGTCTGTGCTCTATTTCACTTATTAGTGTGTCCTCCAGATGTATGCATTTGCAGATAAATGAATCAATGTTGTCATTCTGTATGGCAGAATAATACTCCATTAAAAAAAAAAAAACGCACACATCTTCTTTATCCAGTCTCCAATTGGTGGGCATTTGGGTTGTTTCCAAGATTGAGCTATCATGAACTGAGCTGCTATGAACAAGGGTGTACACCTGTCTTTCAAAAACTTTAAGTATTTTGAATTTAGAGTATTAACTTATAGATTTGTTATATTAAATATTAAAGTACTATCTATTGTCCTTGTTAAGACCAGTAAATTCAGTGAGGGGTAATTAGCATACATAGTTCTTCATATCAAGTGTGGTACTAATTCAGTTAAACATGTATAACCATAATTGCTATGTCACAATATAAGTCAGGCATTCTAGAACTCGTTTACATCTTCAGTTTCTCATTCCAGAGAAAAGATGTGATATTTACATATCTATGACCTATTTATTTTACTTATGAGTATGCCCTTAAATTATATCCATTTGCATATAAATCACACAAAATCATTATTTCTATGGCAGAGTAATACTCGATTTTATTTTATTTTTTTATTTTTTTTTTGCTTTTTGGAGACAGGGTCTCGCTTTGTAGTTCAGGCTGGCCCTGAGCTCACTGTGGTGCCCAGGCAAGCCGCCGCGAACTCAGCAATCCTCCTGTCTCTGCCTCCCGAGTGCTGGGATTACAGGCGTGAGCCACCACGCCCAGCATTATATGTGGTAACCGGGGATCGAACTCAGGTCCTTGCGCTTGC
>PVIC010024278.1:0-26151 GCA_004025085.1 Thryonomys swinderianus | reverse complement strand
AAAAAAAAAAAAAAAAAAGCTTTTCCTGGGTCTCAGAAAGTAGCTCAGTGGTAGAGTGTTTGCCCAGCGTGCCCCAGGCCCTAAGGTAAATCTCTCCTACCAAAGGGGAGGGGTCCGAAGCCATCTTCTTATATTCCTTCTATTTTCATTATGTTTGAGTCTCTGCCAAGATTGTTTTACTTAAATATCCAGGAAAATACCTTGTTGTAGTGTCATCTTGAATGAAAGTTTTATGACACCCTGTGTGAAGATAAAATCTTCTACATGTGTTTTGGTTTTTTCACTTTCTTTATTATCATGTCTCAGATGAACCAAGTTAAAAATGAATGTAAATTTCACTTAGAGAATCAAAGAAACTCTTACAATTATCAAGGAAATAAAATAAGTATATTCAAAAACGAAACACATATGAGATTATCTTGAGGATAGGTATGAAATCCCAGCTATTCGTGGAGTTCAAGTTCAAGTCTTGCCTGTACAAAACCCTGTCTCAAAGAAGAAAACAAAGGGTCTTTGGATAGAGTTTATTGTGAAGCCCTTGTGTCAGTTCAGTCTCAAGTACCAAGAGATGAGGAAGGGAAGGATCATCTTGGTTTTTCTACTCGGTTAGGTCATACAGAAACAGTTTTGGAACTCTTCTTTAGATCATAAACATTGTCAGTCATACATGTGGTATTAGAGGAGGGACAAAAGTGTATTATACAAAGAAGGAACCTTGATATTTATCATCAAATATTATTGTTAGAAACATACATCAACAGCAGGACAGCCTTACAACATAGGCAAATACATTTCTGAGTTTCTTTCTTTCTTTTTTTGATTGAGCCAAGAGCCTCAAAAATACTTAACTCAGTGCTTTACCAGTGATCTACACGCCCAGCCCCAGAATGCTTTTTCTGATTGTACCTTCAGAGGGCTCTTCAAGGACTTGAGCTATTATTCTCTGTCCCTTCTTTTGTGCCTAACAGGCCTGCTGCACGTGAGAGGAGAAAGGGAAGCTTGAGAGGAGGCCTTGGTCTAAATTTGGATGCCTTCATCAGAGGAAATGGGTTTCGTCCTCCTTTGACTGCCCCTGCTTGCATCTCTTTATGGAGTTGAGTCTTTGATAAGGAGCTAACTGTGGCTATAACATTTTACATGTCTAAAATGATTGGGAGAAAATTAAATAGGTACCCAAATGGTATTTTCCGTAATCGAATAAAAATACAACTCCATTTGTCTGGTAACATTTAATATGGAAAAACTCAGAAACTCTCTCAGGTGAGATTTTCTTTTTCAGCTAAATGAAACTTTCCCCCCGGGTCACATCCTGAGCTCTGTTCCATCAGCCGGTACAGCGTGTGCATCTGTTAAACACGAGTGCTTGCTAGTCCAGAAATCTACGAACACTGTTTTCCTGCTGAAGCAAATAGCATACATTGTCCTGGGTTATTTTGATAGTTTTCCTCTCCTACTTGCTTACCTGAAGCTCTGTGCCTTTTGTAGGGCTGAAGGGCAGGGTGTTAGGGGTGTTTAAAGACATGTAACAGATCTCTGGCAAATCTTTTCTGGCCATTGGGATGTCAAATGGACACTATATTTGACATAGTTGTTTAGTCTTCTTTTTATCAAGTACAAAAATACTCTTAAATAAAAGATATTTGGTTGCACTGGTAGTCATGATAAACCAGGAGCAGGCTAGAGAGCCCCAGGGTCTTCTGGCAGTTAGTACTGCATGTACAGTTTTGTCACAGGTAGGCGAGTGCATATCATTTGAAAAAGAGACCCATGGCCTCCCACTGTCAGAGGTTATAAACGGTTCACTGGGCATAGGGAGCTTGGGTTCTCAGTTTTACTTTTTGTTACCTCTGATTTTTACTTTTTGTTACCTCTGATTTTGTTACCTCAGATGACTGGCACAAGACACAGCAGTTGGAGAATTAATAACTCAGTAGTACTGAGATTAGACAGCTAAGAATGAGAAAAGTGTCCTGAATAGAAATTGTAGCAATTCCTTACTGAATAGTTAGATGACTCAGTACACGTGGTAAAACATTCAAATTGCTCTATTAAAACTGAAAAGTGTGTATTAATATTATTACATCGCAGTGGGGAATGGCTTATTTTTGTTGGTAGTGGTTTATTTGCAAATCAAATATAAAGCCTGGAAGGAGACATTACTTTTCATTAACTTGACAGCCGAATGAGCAGAAAATGTGAGTGAGTTGATTCTGCAACAGCCCAGGGCCTGGAAGGTCTGTAGATGGGTGAGCTCTGCACCTAAAGAAACTTCTGTATCTCTTTGCTGGGGCCTATTGGTCAGAAGTCACTGCTCTGTCTCGGTTTTTTTGTTTATGTACCATTTGTTATATCGAATTCAGATCAACAAAGGATTGTTATTTGGGTCATTTGCTACCATTTGGAGCTTTGCAAAATTGAGCTGTAAATTAAAGTGCTTATTATCAAGGAAGAAGTTAGATATTTGTGAAGAGGGAAGGATTCTGAATAAGTACTTGGTTAAGGGGATAGTCGCTGAGACTGAAGGCATGTCCTCTGGAAGGCTCCATTGCCCCTCGGGTGGTATAACACTTGAAAAAGGAGTTCTAAGACCGGTCAGATTTCACCACCTTTTCCGCTGTGTCCCACTCTGATGAAGCCTCAGATACATAACGAAAATGGCAAGGAGGGTCCTTTTATTTAATTCTGACAGTTCACCATTAGGAAGCTTAGAATAAAGACTTATGCCTCAGTCCCATGGCTGTTCTTGTGACCTAATGAGTTTCGATCTCGGCCTTCTTGCTATATGAGGCTCGAAGAGTTATTTCAAACTGAGAATGTAAAAAATGGGTAGTTTCCAATACTGGATAACCCAGCTAGCACTTTTATTTTCAGTCGTACTCAGTGTTCAGAGAAAGCTTTCTTGGACATGTTTTGTAGTGTTGGGATGGCTGTGGCCAGCAGTTGGCTGACAGAATGGGGTTTTGCTATAGTTTTCTTCTTGGTCCAAATGAAGCACAGCTGAGGTGTGGAGAAATCTGCTGCTGGTTCTTTGCAGTGAGTAGGTCTTCTTATGTTGTATTGAATTCTGATCTTTATCTTTTGTAGAAAGAAATCACCTTGCAGTATTGAGAAGGAGGTAAATGATATGAAGTAGCAATGGGATGTTGTGAGGTGTAGACTGTAGACTTAGGGAAGAAAAGTCAGGTCTTCAGAACATGACCTGCATGTGGGTTTTTATTACTACTCGTTCAGGTATGCAGTTAGGACAAAGAGAGTCATCATAGATGTTGGCAAATTAAAACAGGAAAAGGAAGTAAGAAAATGATCTTCACTAAGGGGTAGAATGTGGTCATGAATCAGTAGCTTCTTACAGAGTGTTTAGTGACTTCTTACAGAGAGAGGACTTTGGGCCACATGGTCTACCCCCTCTTGGTTGGCCCTTTCTGCCTGGCATGGTGTGTGGTACACTGTAGGCCTGGATAAACATAACAGCTATGTACTAAATTGAATTTAATGTTCTGATAGCTCCATGGGCTCTGTGTGTTCACTGTCTCCTTTCCCTTCTCTGTGAGTTACTAGCATCTCATGGTTGTAAGCTATGGCCCAGCTGGTCTTGCTCTTATTTATACCCTTTCCTGACAGCACCATAGAGTACTACTAGTGGAAGAAAACCAAAACATTTATATAAAGTTGTGTAATGTCAGAGAAAAATATAGCAGAATAAGGATAAACTATGAAAAATTGGCAAGCTTATGAGAAGTACAAGAGATACATGAGATGTGCTCGGTGGAAAAGTAGGTATTGGGACAATAGGAAATTTATGTTTTCAATATGAATTAAAATACAGTGGGGACTCAAGGGGAGGAATGGGATAAAATAAGATAAAGTTTATTTTCAAAAATAAAGCATCTGAATCTGAAGTTTTAAAATATAATACAGTATACTGCAATGTTCTTAAGAATTTTATTGGTTTTGGTTATTTATTTAAAAACTTATGTTCTATAGCTGGGCGTGGTGGCTCACACCTGTAATCCCAGTACTCGGGAGGCAGAGGCAGGAGGATTGCTGAGTTCAAGGCTTGCCTGGGCTACATAGGGAGCTCAGAGCCAGCCTGAACTACAAAGTGAGACCCTGTCTCAAAAAAAAAAAAACAAACTTATGTTCTATAAAAGAGCTGTGATTCTAGAAAAGGTGGCTGTGGAAACACTGTCCTGATAACTGAATGGGCAAAGAAGTTTCAGGAAGTTAGAATTTATCCAGGGAGGCTTATGTTGAAATACAGGTTGGTTTTTTTGGGGGGTCAGTATCTTCAGTTTTATTCTATACTAATTTGTGAATATTTTGGATGATTTGATCAAATTTACAATCACACAAGAAATATCACAGATTCAACTTCGGATTGGTATTGAACAATAGTGACAGCCTGTTGGCCTCCATATGGATATACTTCTGTAAAATAAAATGAATTACAATGGATATTTCTGTGGAGAAAGATCGATATTGCATAAGAACTTAGAGTCAGTTTTCAGATTTTTCTTCTCATTTATTCTTTGCATTTATTTTATTAGATGTAATGGAAGGTTAATTTGCCAAAAATATTTTCCCCTTATATCTCTGTATCAAATAGACTTGCTTCTCTTGGGCAATTCTAAAATCTTAAATAGATAATTTAAATGAAAACTTCCAGTCTGTAGAAAATGCCTCATTGATTCTGTGTTTTACTGCCAGTATTTGTTTAAACATGTCTAGATGTGACTTCAGGGAAAGTTTGTGGTGAAATGCAAGAGTCCTTGAGGTTCCATCTAATTTCTATGTTTTTGCTTTTAAATGAACTTGGAAAACCTGCTGGCTTTTCAAGTCTCCAGTGAACTCTTTTGCCAGTGGACTAAAGGATGCTGCTCCCTTATTAGTGACTTGCAAAACAAGAATATTTATTTGTTGTTTGCAGAAACTTGTGTCAGCTGACAGCTTTCCATGCTGCTTTCAAATTAGGGTGTGGGGAGTGTTGTCTTTTCCTTAAGCCAGCAGAATTAAAGAGTACTGATGTGTGTATTCCTTTAGAGGTGATCAGCTTCTTTTTCTTCTGTCATAAGCCAGAAGTTAGCATCAGTCCACCAATTTGCCTCACAAAATCACTATGTGAGATACAAAACTTACTTGATGAGCCTATCCTCGTATTAGTTCTATGGTTAGGATACCTGAACTTGTGCAAGATAATTGTATACATTTAGAAATTTTTTGATTGAGCTATTCATTGTTCAGTAAAATGGCAGAGGAACTAAAAGGGTAAGATTTGCAATCTACTTTTGCCTTTAGAAGTACAGGTAGCTTTTTCATATGATGGATTCTATGTTGAAGATTCTAATATTGTGTGGTTTCATACTACTATTTTTTTTTTTTTTTTGAGGCAGGTCTCGCTTTGTAGTTCAGGCTGGCCCTGAGCTCACTATGTAACCCAGGCAAGCCTCGAACTCAGCAATCCTCTTGTCTCTGCCTCCCAAGTGCTGGGATGACAGGTGTGAGCTACCACGCCCGGCATTGTGGTATGTGGTACTGATTGCTGGTGGGTGTGAGTCACCATGCCCAATATCATGTCATTGTATGTGGTTACTGGGATCAAACCAGGGACCTTGCGCTTGCTTGCTAGGGAGGCTGTGGAACCACTGAGCTAACTCCTTGGCCCATACTACTATTATTTTTAGAGTTTTTTGTTGGTTAAGTATGTATTTTTGTTGTGGGCACTTAGTTCAGTCCTTTTATTCTTTTAATTGAGTTTATTGGTACATTTTAGGTTTTGTAATTTTACCTCTACAGCTCACATTTAAAAAATATTCCTGTTAAATAAAACAAGATTTTCTGAGGAAATGATGAAGCCAAGTTTAATTACTACTTGAGCAGAAGATGCTGTCACCACCCTCCTTTTTTTTTTTTTTTCCTTTCTTTTTGGGACAAGGTTGGTTCAAATTTGACATCCTCCTGCTTCAGCCTCCCAAAGTGCTGGGATTACAAGCATGTGCCATTATGCCTGGTTTGTTGCACTCTTAAGGTGAGAGTTTGCCACCTCTCAGTGATTATCCACAGGCCTGTAATAGGTATTTCTTTGTAAGAAACATGTGCTTCAAGGTGTAAATTATACACTCAGGGCAATGTGAACATGTTTCCATGTTTGGAAATGACCTCACAGGTGGTGAACTCTTCCCTCAGAAAGAAAGCAAGAAGAGTTAGCAAAGCCTAGGTATTTGCTCATTTCTTTTTTCTTTTCCTTTTTAGACAGGGTGTCACTTTATAGTTCAGGCTGGCCCTGACTGAGCTCACTATGTAGCTCAGGCAAGCCTCAAACTCAGCAATCCTCCTGCCTCTGCCTCCCGAGCGCTAAGATTACAGGTTTGAGCCACCAAGCCTGGCATTAGTGGTGTGTGGTACTGATTGCTGCTGGGCATGAGTCATCACACCTGGTATTGTTGTATATGGTTACCGGAGATTGAACCATGGACCTTGGCGCTTGTTAGGCAGGTGCTAGAACCACTGAGCTAAATCTCTGGCCCTATTTGCCCTTTTCTTAAGGAAACAGTAATAAAGATGAAGAAATCAAAACAAAAATAGCATAGACATCAGTCCCATGAAGCCAGTAGAGTGTTACTGTCCAGAAATACAGTCTGTGAAGTCCTGCCTGTTGATACTAACAGTGGCCTGTCAATCCAGCCCTGAGTTTCCCTGTAGCCATGTGAAAGGAGGAAACACTATCACTTCCAAGATTCAGTTATAAGAAATAGATATCGTTTTAGATCAGTGAAGATGTTCCTGCTGTACTTCCAGGGGACATTTCTCACTGTGAAGGGTCCCTGGGTACAGACAGCTTCACTCCAGGGGAGAAAATATACATGTCTTCCTAAGTCTTCTAGGAATCGCCAATTTCTGAGTGTAGGCAGGGAGTGAGGCAGGGCAGCCCAGAGGAACTGACTCTCAGGATACAGTCAGCCTGAGACCGCCAAGGGCGAGAGGAAGGGACCTGATCTCTGTTCTTCCTGTCCTATGCTTCCTGTCCCATGGGCCAGGCTGTCCTGCAGGGTGTCCCATGAGCAGCTTCTGAATCTCTTCAGAAGAAAGAGAAGGGAACTTTGAGGGCTGTCTGTGCACTCTGTGGAGTGTGTGTGTACACATGCCTGACAATGTGTATGTGCAGGAAATTCTGAAGCCATGACTATTTGTCATCAGACTCCAGAGTGTAAAGCTTATCCTTACATCTCTGTATAAGTTAGTATATTTGTGCTCAGTTCTAGTTTCTTCAAACCGAATCTTGAGGCATTAAGGTTGACTGAAGTAAGGGAGTGGATGCTTGCACTGGGTTAGCAGATCTGTCTTGTAGTAACATGTTCATGATGCTAGAGTTGGGTTTTTAGGTTCATTGATGTGTTTGAAATCTCCGGGGCTATTTCTTCCTTGTTTTGATCAGCTCCTGAGCTTGGTAGTGAACCTCCGAAGTGTCTCTGCTTAGACCTGACCATGCTGGGGAGTCGGAAAAGTACCCAATATCCTGAGGCATTGAACTTGATACCACTAACTCTGTCTGCGGTGTGCCTGGAGAATACATAAGAAACACAGTGACAAGGTTTATTAGCTTTGTCCTTACACAAGGGCTTCGCAGAAAGTTTCTTTAACCCCACAAATGTGGCCATATATGTAGCTGGGATATCTTCTTTTCCCATTTTTACTGTGCCAAGAATGTCAAAAGGAAAAGAAAGATGGAAGGAGGAGTCTCACAGCCAGAGAAAAGGAACAAGGAAAAGTCATCTGCCTCAGAGTTGTGTGTTTTCCTGAAAAATATCCCCCCAAACACACTGCAGTTGCTGCCTCCTTCCTACAGGTAAATCCCAGGCACCGTGGCAGACCCCTTATCTGATTTCTAATAGCACAGAGCCGATGGCCACATGGTGGGCTTCTGCGGTAGTGTATGTGACTGGAGAAGCGCAGTGTGCCCACATCCCTAAGCAGCACTGAGTTTATTTGGTTAGACCCTTGGGAAGTTGTCTTTGGGCTGCCTCTGGAGGAGAAGGCCAACGTGCTGCAGAGTCCTCACTGAGCCCAGCGCTTCTCAGTGGGAATCACCATGTTTGGGAACACCGAGGCTTGGTCATGTAAACCTGGATTAAATGAAGTGCTGTCCTGGGAGAAAAAATGGTATCAGAAAGGCAAAATCAGACAGTCTGCCCAGACTATCCATTTGGCAATAAATCTTCCAAGTTTATGATCTACTTTTATTTTCTATTATAGCTTTGTTTAGCACTGTAGATTGATTTGCCCACATTTCTTTCCCTGTCTACTTCCTTTCCTCCCTCTTTCCTCCAATCTCACTCCCCCAACAAAATCTCTAGACAGTCCAGGCTGGGCTAAATTAGCCATCTTCCTGTCTCAGCCTTCCTAGTATTAGGATTACAAGCCAGCACACCCAACAAGTGACTTGCTATTTGTTAAGTTATTCCTCTGTTAAAATCTTGGACTATCATGTGTAGGTTTTATGATTTAGTAACTAAAACTGATGATTCTGATTAGTAATTCATTGATTCTTTTGGTCACAATAATAGTGGGATTTATCAGGCAGGGTTTTAAGAGTACACCCTCAAAGAAGAGGGAGAGGTGTGCTGCAGTTTGCAGCTGGGGATATTGATGTGTTTGGCTGTCTTTGGATCACTGGTGTAATGTTTTCTCCTTCCCTCTGTGAGGCAGGATAGTAAGGCACCTTTGCTTCCATTATCTCATTTTTCAGCCCTTGAGATAATCTGTTTTGTTTGCCCAGAGGTGCCTGTGAGGGGTCAGTATTTCTTGAACAATGTGCCAAGAGAATCAGACAACATCTTTTCCTACCCTCCTAAGACCTAACGCTGGCCTGAGCAGAAGTTAAGAGCTGAATTGGCCACTTGTGTGGATTTGGGGTGGGGGCTCCTGTCTTCTTATTTTAGAAGCATAGAACATACATTCCTACAGTTCTTCCTGACTCTCACCTGGACCTGGCACTATTTTGGGGCTTGAACGATGGCTTTGAGCAGAACATGGGATCCTAGATTAAAGATGGGTGTGGGTATTTAAGAGTTTTATGTGTTTAAAGAATTCTAACCAGGAAGGCAGGAGGCAAATTATTGCCTTTGCTATCAGTTAGAATAGTGACCTTGAAAAGTCAGCCACCTAGACTCCTTGGCTTAACTTTTCTTGTGACTCATGCCTTGATAATAATGGTCTAAAGTAGTTTTCAGACTGCAGAACAATCAAAACCACCCAGGAAACATTATGGAGATGACAATTCCTGGGCTTCCCAAGCAGCTGTGCTGTTGTAGCAGAAGGTTTGAGATAAGCCCAGGAGTGTTTCTGTCTTGCATGTCCTGGCCTGATGGAGATGGCTTGTGGCCCACATGATGAGAAATGCATGGGAGGGCCAGTGCTTTCCAGCCTGCAGGAAGTGGCCCATTAACAAGTCAGGAAGTACACTTAGTAGATTATGAAAATGAAACAGATGATTAAATTGAAACAGAAGAGAAAATGTCACAGGCATCATGAAATGGAGATCAGCAGAGTGAGAAGTAACGGGTTCCATTTTTAGGCATCGCACTTCCAAGTAGTGTGTCTTGAAACATATAGTTGTGCCCATTCCCTGCCCATTGCCATCAAGTGAGAAAGAGAGATTTAGAACTCATCTCCCTCCTGTAATACTCATTCAAGAAGGTGGGTCTACCTGTCCTAGGGGTTTTGATACTGACGATGTCACCTGAGCTACTGCAGGACATGTGGGATCCACCATTGCCAAGGATGCTTTCTCAGTGTCACAAAATAGAGTATAAAGTCATTTCTAAGTCCTCTCTTCAGGAATATACAGTACTCTCTTTTCATCTGTGGTTTTAGTTATCCTTTATCAACAGTGGTCCGAATATATGAAATGGATAACTTTAGAAATAATACTTAAGTTTTACATTGCATGCAGTTCTGGTCAGTGGGAAGAAATGCTCCACCGTCCTGTCTGGAGATGTGAGTCTTCCTTTTGTCCAGTGTATCCACGCTGTATACTGTGCCCACCTGTGAATCCTTTAGTGGTTTTATGACCATCACCACAATGATAATTGTGATATTGCTGTACTTAGGTAACCTGATTTTGCTGAAGAGTAGTGCCAAAGTACTAGAGTAGTGATGTTGGACGTGCAGTTGGATATGCCAAAAAGAAGTGGTGAAAATGCTTGCTTTAAGTGAAGAAGGGGAAGTACAAGAAAGATGGAAGCTGGATGTGGTGGTCCAGTCCTGTAATCCCAGCACTGTGGGAGTTTGAGGCAGGAGGATTGGGAGGTCTAGCCCAGCACTGGCAATTTAGTGAGACTTTGTTCCATATAATAATAACAGTGATAATAATTAAGAGAGGGGGATGTGTGAAAGTCAGTGGGAAAGCCTAGTATGAAAGTCCTGGGTTCAATCTCTAGTACTGCAAAATAAATAAAAAAAGGGCCGGAGGGTTAGCTCAGTGGTTCCGGTGTCTGCCTCTCAAGCACAAGGTCCTGAGTTCGATCCCCGGTAACCACATATAATGCTGGACATGGAGACACGTCCACCAACAATCAACACCGCATACCACAATGCCGGACATGGTGGCTCACGCCTGTAATCCCAGCACTCAGGAGGTAGAGACAGGAGGATTGCTGAGTTCGCGGCGGCTTGCCTGGGCACCACAGTGAGCTCAGGGCCAGCCTGAACTACAAAGCGAGACCCTGTCTCAAAAGCCAAAAATAAATAAATAAATAAATAAATAAATAAATAAATAAAGAGAAACCCAGTCTTTTATTTGTCACATAATAATTTATTCAATATATTGTAATTTTTCTATTGTTATTATTAAATATTCATTATGTTTACTTTATAAATTAAACTATCAGATGTATGTATCTATAGGAAGAAACATAATCTTTATAGCATCTGCTACTGTTACAGTTTGGATTTTGTTTGTCCCCCAAACGTTTATGTGGTAGAACTTTGCTCCCCGGTGTAACAGTGTTGAGGCGGTGGAACCTCTCAGAGGTGGGGGCTGGAGGACCATGATTAGGTTGTTCAGGCGTTGGCCTGAGAAGGGATTAACACTGGGCTCACAAGTGAGTTATTTCTGGTGAAAGTGATACTACCTTAAGTGCTTGACCCCTGTGCGCCTGAGCTGCTCTCCTTTCTGCTTCCTTGTGCTGTGTGGCAGCCAGTGGAGCCCTTGGCGAGGCACCAGCCTCATGCTCTTGGACCTCCAGGGCTGTGAGCTGAGGAATCTCATTTTCTTTATGAAGTACAGCTTTAGCTACGTTGTTACAGGAATGCGAAATGGACTAATGTAAGCCGTAATCATGGTTTTAGGGTTCTTCTGGGGGCCTTGGAATGTGTCTAGGGCAGGTAAGAGGAGAGTACTGAACCGGAAGCTCTTTTTCATTCTTTTAGCCTAAAACAACTTAGATAACATATAAATAACAGTTTCAGACCACACAGATTGCCAGGAATAAACTATATTTTCATAGGAGAAAAAGTGTCTTCCAGAGATGGTTTATCGAAAGGAAATCATTGTTCTGAGCAATCTGATTCATCTGCAGTTTCTCTCTCTC
Source organism: Thryonomys swinderianus (assembly GCA_004025085.1). NCBI lineage: Eukaryota > Metazoa > Chordata > Mammalia > Rodentia > Thryonomyidae > Thryonomys > Thryonomys swinderianus. The sequence goes on along the minus strand of PVIC010024278.1, from coordinate 14,563 downwards.
TCTCTCTCTCTCTCTCTCTCTCTCTCTCTCTCTCTCTTTCTCCCTCTCTCTCTCCTAGTATTTGCTCAATAAATATTTTTTGGATGAAGGCCTTCTAAAACCACTTTAATTATAAGTTGTTATATAAGACCTTTCATTTACTTATTAAGTCATTTGTTTCTTGAAGGAATCGTATTTTAATGCTTTGCTTTCATTACAGCAGATGTTTTAACTTAAGAGGATGACAATGGAAAAAATAGTTTTCTGAAAAGTAATCAAAATGTTATAGCCTGTGAGGCAGATAGGAGTCAGTGTATAATTTTATTCATTATGTATATGCACTGTGCAGCTAAATAGAATACATCTTCAAAATAGCTTTGGTGATTTTGTCCTAAATCCAAAGATCTTTCTGTTGCATAAAAATAAACAAAAAACAAGTGTATTTGTCATGAAATAGTTTTGGAACTCTTCCTTTGGGTTTCCTTTCAGAACCAGGTATGATCCTCATGAGAAAACCAGTTTCATTACTTAATGGTTACACCTCATTTTTATGAAAAACAGCATTACACAACATGATTACCTTCCTTATTTTTGTAGCTTGGCTCTGAGTGCTTGTTGGTTGCTTCCCAGAGTCAAATACATCTTCTAAGAATGACAGTTTGCTGCTCCTGATCTACTGGAATGGGCCACGGGTCTGACTGCTATTGAGCAGGACAAGTTTCAAACCAATGCGGGCTGTCTTCTTCATGTGTCTCTGGGCGCAGTGGTAGATTCTAAAGATAACCACTTGGAAAGGCCAATGTGCTTTTATGTAAAATTTCTTTAAGTTTTAATTTTAAAACAAAAATTGGTCACTCTTGATGATTTTGATTGACTTTTGCCAAGGAAAGATCTGGAAAGTGACAGATTGAAATTAGGCCAGTTCAACTAGTGACAAAGAATTGCATGGACTTTGTCTATGATTCCTTCAGAGACTGAATGATGGAGTGAATGACTGTGTGTGTGTGTGTGTGTGTGTGTGTGTGTGTGTGTGTGTGTGTGTGAGAGAGAGAGAGAGAGAGAGAGAGAGAGAGAGAGAGAGAGAGAGAGAGGGAAGTAGACAGAGAGAAGAGACAGAGAGAGACCCAGTTCATTTATGCTTTGCTCTCCTGTTTTTGGCTCAGCAATGTGTGAGCAGTGAAGGAAGGGTGACTGCTTGGGCAAGGCAGGACATGTTACAAACTAGGTAGATTACTGTCAGAACTCTTCTCAGTGAGAAGAAAAGCTGCATATAAAAAATATGGCCTTTGCTAGCTTGAGGAAAAAACAGTCAAAATTTAGAGCTGCTTCCATAGCGACAATGCTATTTTTTAAGTACAGTGCGAGCCTAAGTACACCCTTCCCCCAAAGACATCCGTGTGTCAAGACAGCTCTCAGAGTGATTATGGAATACTTGGGAAAGCTTTCAATTTGAAAAATTTCCCCTAAGGAAAACCTATTTATTTTATATTACTAATAGATGAAAATTACTGCGAATGATAGGCCTGAAAAATTAAGAGTAGGATTACTATCTTGATTAAAACTGTATAAGCAGGGGTATGAGATTTGGAAGTTTTAGCAATTATCATGAAATAAATTCCTATCATTTCTGTGTAATCTAATTTTAGATCTTTGAGCTCAAAATATAGAATTAATAAAAGGAAACATCAGTTCTCCACGTATCAGATATTTCATCTGAATCGGCAGTTTCAGACACTGAAAGACTGTATCCTCTTTTCATCTGTGTTCCTAGTAATGGAGACTGCCACCTCCCATCTCAGAAAGGTAAAAGCAGGTGTTTTCTTTTGCATGGTCTCAAGAGACCATGAGATGAGCCTGGGTAAGAAGGTATAATAGACTGTTGACAGAAGGCCAGGCCAAACATCATCATGCTTCTTGTGTGGGGACTGGCCTTTCTTTCCTCTCCTGTGTCCCTGCTTGGAAAGTTCAGTAAGATGACATTGTCCCTGGCTGGGCATTCATGCCTGGCACCCCACTCAGCCTATTCTAAGCCCACCCAACAAGTGGATAACGGTTTGGACTGCTTCCCTTTCTGGGAGGAGAGACTGACCCTCCTGGAAACTCTTGCTCACAGGTCCTGTCTCTTTATGGCTGGCTGTTACCCAAGACGTTGGTCCACCACTGCAAAGATTCAGAGGAAAGGACATCCAGAAGGGTTATCATGACTTTTTGTGTGGCCCTGGGGCTTCCTGGACTCAGCTGTCTGAGTTGATTTAGGTTTTGCTCTGTTGGGCTTATTAAATGGCTCTCAAATGAGACTCCTCCCTGCTCAGAAATTCTGTTCATGAAATAATTGATTTACAGAGTATCCTTCTTTTACAGATTGATATATTTTACATGTAGATTTTTTTCATATAATCCTCAGATCTTCAGGACCATGTGAGGTTGGGCAACATGAGAGTGAATGAAAAAGTCAGGTGCTGTTCTGGTCTGTAGCCTGCCCTTAGGGAGGCCCATGCTAGGTAGGTAGGTCAGGCCTTTTCCTTCTCATGCTCTGGAGAAGCATGAGAAGCATGGTTTGGCTCTAAGAGTGCCAGAATGATTGCACATGGATGACTATATACTTTACTATAAAAGTACAGTTTCACAAAATTTTACTGTGTTTTTTTATCCCAGGGTTTTGTTTTCTTTGTTTTATCATTAACCCTAGAGCCTTCTATAACATGTCCATGGGACATTGCTTTGTGGTGCTGTTGAAAAGGTGAGTCAGTTTTATAGGAAGGAGGCAGCATAGATCAAAGACAGTCATGAATGTGCAGAAAGGCCAGCACGGGCATTTACAATGTTGTGTGACCATGGCCTCTTTATTTATTCTGAGCCTATGTGCCTCCTCTTCGAAATTAAGATAATAATATCTTGCTCACTGAGCTGTGGCAAAGGTTATATGAGAAAACATGTAAAACATGCAACCTGCTTCATGATGAATTCTCACTAAACGGTGGTAGGCAAGTGTTTTTGTACTTTAATGTCTTAGTTGGTTTTGTGTTGCTACAACAAAATACCCAAGGCTACTTAACTTACTAAGAGGTTTATTTTGCATACAAGTCTAGTGCCTGTAAAGTCCAAACATCATGGTACTGGAACACTCCCATGACTGCACTTCTATACGGCAGATAACATGTGGTGGGAACATGAGCAGGAGTGGTGAGCAGGTACATGTAGAACATGCCAAATATGTGGGTGGTCTTGCTTTATCACCACCCACTTAGGTAACAATTTAGTCCTGTGAAAGAACCAGAATTCACTCTTTCAAAAAGGCATCAGTCCCTCACCTTCCATATCAGAGCCATGTCATTCAGTAACTCAGTTTCTTGACTTGGTTTCTATGGGAAATAACTAGTTGCCAGTTTACTAAACAAGGAGTGCTGAATACCTCCTGGAACCATAAGAAGTTAAAGCAGTAGACGATCCTATTCACTCTCTCTGAAATATTTACTGAACACATGCTACCTAACAAACACTTGAGATTTCACTGAATCAACAATGCAGGCAAGTCCCAGGACATATATGGTAGCTGGGGAAAACAGGCAGCAAACCGTGAATGCAGCAAAGAAGTCAATATGACATTTGTTTGAAAAGATTAAGTATTGTGGGGTGGGTAGGGAATAAAGTTTAAATACGTGTTATCTGACATGAATGTAATGGGGAGGGAAATGTTTATTCAAAGATTTGCAGAGATGTGCAGGTGAAGGAAGTAAAGAGCCTTGGGGACAGCCAGTGCAGAGATGCCCTGGACCTCCAGGCCAGCGTGGTTCTCCAGCCAGAGAAGAGTGGGAAGTGAATGTGTGGGGGCTAGTAGGATAGTGGCCCTGGGAGTGAGCAGTGGAGACGGAGGGTGTTGATCACCAAAGAGGCCTCTGTCACTCTGGTGAGTTAACTTAGCATCTGGAGTCAGGGCTTGAATCTCAGGTCCGCCTCTGTTCTACTGTGCTGTTGGACATCGAAAACCAAAGGAAATCTTTAGGGAAATCTTGACACTGTCCTCTTGCTCACCAAGAGTCAGGATTTAGTTGTGCATGAAGGAGAAATAGATGCCAGTGCTGTTTATTTTACTAGCAGTGTTTCTTCTGGGGATGAAAGCTGAGGCATTTTTGGAGCCTAAAATTACTTTTGGGTTGTTCATTCACGTAACTTTCAGTTTATATAGATGGATACTTCCTAAAGAGATGGAATTTCATTAAGTCAGCATGAAACGTCATTGGACTTCAATCTATAGATCTGGTGAACTGTGAAGTTAGCCATCCAGCACTGTTGGGCCCCAAATTCTCTAGTGGTGTTAAAAATGGAGGCATTGATGATACCTCATCTTTACCTGAAGATAGATAGCCTTGCTGAGGTATCAAGTTTTTGATTGTTAAAAGGGAAAATAACTTAGTGTGGGTTTGTCTTATCATTCGTTCTTTCCATTTTTAATTGGCCAACAATAGATCCCTCAAGCCTTCTGCCTTAACTCTGCTTTTAAAATGTCTTATATGGCATCCAAATACGCTGTCATCCTTCCTGATATTTAACCTAAAGTTGTTAAAAATTGAATAATGCCTAAGTTACCCCACAACACATTAAATCTCTCCATCAGCTACAATTTCCTAAGTGTTTTGAAGCCAGTGCATTGCTTGTTTGTGGTGCTGAGAATGAACCCAGAGCACTGCTGTTCATCTCCAGTCTTATTTATTTATTTTTCATTTGCAGTCTGGGTTTCCCTAGGCAGCCTCAGACTTGTGATCCTCCTGCCTCAGGCTCCAGAGTAGTTATGATTATAGGCTTGTGTTATTATGTCTGGCAAAAACTTTCTTTTTTCTTTGTCTTTTTTTGAGAATTTGTACCAGCATATAACACAATTTAATTCTCATTTTTCCCATTCCCCCACCCACCCTACAACCTCCTGCCTCTATATACATAAGCTTTGTTTCCCCTTTTTTTTATTACCATCACAGTTTTTCTTCCCCTTGTTACTTACCCTATACCTCATTTCCCTTTGAGTAATTTCTATTTCATAATATCTACCATATATTCTAGAATTCACTTACATCTTCAATTTCTCATGGTGGAGAAAAGATACGATATTTACAGATCTATGACCTATTTATTTTACTCATGAGTATGTCTTGAAGGTACATCCATTTGAATATAAATGACCCAAACTTATTTTTTATGGCAGGGTAATACTCCATTTTATAGAAAAACCACATTTTCTTTATCTAGTCTCCTGTTGATGAGCATTTAGATTGTTTCCAAGATTTAGCTATCACAAACTGACCTGCTATGAACATGGATGGGTGCACATATGTCATTGTGATATGAATCTTTTAATTCTTTCGTGTATATACCTAGCAAGGGAATAGCAGGGTCAGATGGGATCTCTAATCCAGGTTTTATGAGGAATCTCCACACTGATCTTCATAGTGGTTGTACCAGTCTACATTCCCACCAACAGTGGAGAAGGGTTCCTTTCTGCCTGCAGCCTTGCCAGAATTTGTTGCTGGGTAATTTCAAGATAGCAGCCATTCTTTGTGGAGTGAGATGAAATTTCAGTGTTGTTTTCATCTGCACCTCTTGGATGACTAGTGATGTTAAACATTTCTTCATATGAAAATCTTTCTTTTTTTTACACTAAGGAGATCAATAATAAAGAAAGATTGATTAGTACACAGATTTCAAATTAATAATTTGGGGGACATATGATTAGTTGGTGTTTGGTTGTCCTGGTCCTTTTCCTCACTTTCAGCCACTTGGCTTACCTTGTGACCACAAATGTACCTCCCTTTCTGTGATTAAGCTAAAAGAGGGAAAAGAGTGGGGATTCTTGTTTGCTCATTTTTATCTATGAACTTACATTCATCATTGTATTACTACATTGTTTTGTGCATGACTCCTAACCCTCTGTTCCACTTTGACTTGAATGCATTCTTGAGGCATTTGATCAAACAAGAAGTTGATTGTAAGGTAAAAATAGTTCCCCGGGCTTTAAAATAAAACAACGCTTGATGTATGCTGGTATTAGGAAATTTTTGAATATTTCAGATCATTTTTAACAAAATTCCTTCCCACTTTCTTCCTCTTTACCTTAATAAAGAAACCAGTAAAGCAGATGTGTCAAAGTTTCCAATAAATATGTTTTGGGGACAGTAGAGATTTCTTTATTCTTGGTTCTCCTTTTCTCTTTACACAGAGAGGCAGTTTTAAGTAATAAATCACAACTTACTTCCCCTGTTGGTCAGAAATTCAAGATGAGTTAGAATAAGTAGGAAATGTCATTGACAGTGGAACTATCTGCAGCATGGGGTTGGCTTCTAATTTCATTTTTGAAATGGTAATTAGTATAACAAGTGTCTCTGAACTTGAATTGGTGAGTGTGGTCTGGAGTGGTGATTTGTACAGGGAACTTCCTGAGAAGTTCCTGTAAACTTCTCAGGAACATGTGTCTGGGCGAGCTTGTCTGTGCATGTGTTTACAGATGCAGTTGTGTAAATGCCACTGTCGTCACAAAATTAACCTTGACAAAACAGGCACTGACCATATATACAGGAAGAAAATCAGCCTTCTTAGAAGTCTGAAGAGCCAACTTTGCATGGTGGGTAAGATGGGTCCAGATCTCTGGAGAAGGGCACTAGGCAAAGGAATGAAGGAACTGTGGCACAGCAGCAAGGTGTGATAGACACCAAAGGTTCCCGTGCCAGCTCTTATCCCTTCCTTTCCCTCATTCCGTTATATGCTTTTCAGAACTCAAACATGACTTTGTTCTAGGTACATTACTGAGGGAGGCCTTGTTAAAAATGTATATGGCGGGGCCGGAGGGTTAGCTCAGTGGTTCCGGCACCTGCTTCGCAAGCGCAAGGTCCTGAGTTCTATCCCCGGCAACGACATACAATGCTGGGCGTGGAAACACGCCTACCAACAATCAACACCGCATACCACAATGCTGGACGTGGTGGCTCACGCCTGTCATCCCAGCACTCGGGAGGCAGAGACAGGAGGATTGCTGAGTTTGTGGCGGCTTGCCTGGGCACCATAGTGAGCTCAGGGCCAGCCTGAACTACAAAGCGAGACCCTGTCTCAAAAAGGAAAAAAAAAAAATGTATATGGCAAAGGAGTGGGCATGGTAGTGCAGGCCTGCAAATCAGCACTTTTCCAGGCTGAGGCAGGAGGATTGCAGTTTCCTGCCCAGTCCAAAAAATTTACCTACTTAGAGATCCTGACTCAAAACAAATATAAATAAAAAGAGTTGAGAATGTAGGTCAGTACAAAGGTATTGGGTTCGAGTGGCAAACAGATAAACAAACACATATGGGTATTGGATTCATATCCTTTTTTGCTGTGTTCATGAACAAATTACTTAGTAGTAAGTGAAATTTGTGTAACACTAGAGGTCAGGCAGCATTCTTAGCATCTTGTATTAGTCAGACCTCTACAACATCCCTATGAAATAAGAACTACTATTGTTCTCATTTTGTAGATAAGGGAACTGAAAAACAGAAAAGGTAACTAATTTAAGGGTAGAGAACTGGAAAAGAGCAGTTCTCAAGATAGCACCATTCTTTGTGGAGTGAGATGGAATTTCAATGTTGTTTTCATCTGTATCTCTCGAATGAGCAACAATGTTGAACATTTCTTCATATGTTTCTTAGCTGCTTTACTTCTTCATCTGAAAAGTGTCTGTTCATTTCAGATGCCTAGATTTTCGAGTTGGAATTTGGGGAGGGCTAATTTTTTAAGTTCTTTATATACCCTAGACAGTCGCCTTTTGTCTGAGAAACAGCTGGTAAAATTTTTCCCCCCATATTGTAGGTTATCTTTTCACTCTGCTGGTGGTTAAATACTATATCGTTTCTCTGGTATGAGAAACTGAAGGTGTAAATGAGTTCTAAAATGTATGATAGGTATTATGAAATAGAACAAAATGTTCAAAAGGAAAAGGGATAAGAGTAAGTAAAGAACAGAAAGAAAAAATTTGATGGTTAAAAAGAAGGAAACAAAGCTTATGTACATAAGGAATGGGGAGGTTAGGGAGGGCAGAGGAAAGGGGAAAATAAGAATTAAGATGTGTCATGTACAGGTACAAATTCTCAATGTTGATTGTGACTGTAATATATATATACACACACACACACACACCAATAAAAGCAATTAGATAAATTTTTAAAAAATGAAAAGATCAATTCTCAGAGTAAGACACTGGCACTTTGACTCCAGAAAGGCAGCGCTCACCTGCCATACCATGGTTTTGTTATGCCACAGTCTGTTCTTTGCAACACTCCATGATATTCCACAGTGTTTGGCTGCAGTAGCTGCTTGGTCATTGTTTGTATGTATATTTCCTATCTCTCCCATTTGACTGAAAGATTTTTCCTTTTGTATATTTTTCTCTAATAACATTGTTGCACTGTGCCACAATTATTGAGACATCCCTTTCACATATTAGACTTTAAGCTTTTTGAAGGCAGAAACTATATAAATCTTGTTCTCTAAAGGTGTAGTAAGCACTTGGTGAATCAGTGAACGAATGAAGCATTTTGACAGGGACAAGGACATAGTTCAGTGGTACAGTACATGTGCTTTTCTAGAGTGTTCAAGGCTCTAGGCTCAATTCTAAGCACCATAAAAATAAAAACAAACAGTTTTGACTGCCATGGATAGTGGAGAGGTTCACATACAGGACTTTGAGACACATACTACTAGGTTTGAATCCAGCCCCTCCTATCTATTGGTATTGAGTCTTATATAATTCACTTGTTTTCCTTTAAGCCCTCAGTTTCTCATTTATTTAATGGGGATAGTAGAGTTGGCTATAAAAAGCAGGCATGACAATGCATATCAAAGATTTAATAGAATGGTGTATGATAACCAATAAACAATTCTGATTGTTTTTATGGAATGACTGTTGAATGTCAAGTACCTGCTATTTGTGAAAGTACAGAGGTAAAAGTTGTTCCTTCTTTCAGGGATTTCAGTCTCACAGAAGAGAAGGACTTATTAGATGTATTTATAAGTATGTGCTCTAACACACAATAATAGACATAATTTGGATAAACCGTGTTGGAGAAGGAGGGCAGAAATAGTTAGCTGGTGGATGATATCTCCAAGGTGGATTTTGAGAAATAAATAAAAATTCCAGGCACGGTGGTTAATGCCTTTATCCCAGCACTTGGGAGACTGAGGCAGGAGGGAAGCTGAGGTAGGAGATCACCAGAAGTTCAAGGCCCACCCGAGACCTTATTTCAAAACACAAACAAAAACCACAAAAAAATCATAAGGCAGAGTATGAATAAGGTCTTCAAACGCCAGGTTGGGGGACTTAATTGAATAGGCAATAGAGAGCCATTGAAATTTTTTTGAGTAGGAGGGTGACATCAACAGAACTGTCCTTTAGGAAGATTAATCTGACAAAAATATGTAGGATGCGTTAGGGGAAAGACAAGTGAGGAAATAAATATCACATAGACCTTTAGTGGAACCTCCTACACGGGACAGAAATCCATTCTGTGGCAGCCGTTGCAGATGGCCACCCAGCTCATGCATGAGTGTACCCGACAAGGGATGCACCCCCTAGGCAGCTCCTTCTTTCTTATCTTGTCTTTCTTTTCTACTTCCTTTCTTCCTTCCTATCCATTCTTTCATTCATCAGCCCATCCGTCCATTCATCTGTCCATCCACCCATCAATTCCATCTATTTATCCATTAAATATTTTCCTATGTGCCAAATGCTAGACTAGGTGCTGGCAGTGTCAGGATGAATAGGGTAGTTAGATCACACATTGTGTCCATTTTAGAATAAGGTTATTGTCGGAAAATGTTCTTTCTTCTTTAGTTGGAGCTAAAATCTGCTCTCTTTGAAGCCTCCCTCTTATTGGTTGAATGTTTAAATTTTTCTCCTATAAAACACACTGTTGCACTCTTCTTTTATATGACTGCTTTATACTCACTACTTCTTGCTCTCATTGGAAAATTCAGTTCCCTTAAAACAGCCCTATAAGGAAAATTCATAAAACTTGAGGACATTGGGAGCTGGAAGAGACTTTAGAATGTCATTTAGAATTCATCTCAACCCTCATCATTTTACAGGTAGGATGTGAGTCACAAATAAGTTGTGACTTGCCTGACATCCCAGAGCTCATGAGTGACAAAACTGGGACAACGGCTTGGGCTTTCTAGTGTCCAGACTTGCAAGACTACTGCTCTCTCAAACCATCTGATCCAATAACGCTTCCCAGATACCCTGTAAAATCTTTCATGGCTTTAAAGGTGTAGAACCCAAAGTTCAGTGTAGTGTCTCAAATCCTTTCTGACCTTGACAGAGCGCCATGATGAGAACTGATAAAGGCCAGCGTTAGGAAAATGTGCCAGCTTTTTTAAAAAATCATTTTTATTGGTACATTTTATATATACATTACAATCACATTCAACATGGAGAGTTTTGTACCAGTACATGACACATTTCGATTCTCATTTTTTCCCTTTCCCCTGCCCTCCTGATGTGCCAGCTTTTTGCTGCCCTCGTTACTTGCATTTTCTTAGTCTCTCAGCAAACTCTGTAGGATGAATTTAACGTGCTGGTTTCCAGACGGGAAAACTGAGCTCCATAGGAATGAAGTGGATTCTAGTCCTTGGCCACAGAGCTTAAACTTGGATGTGCTGAAAGTCTGACTTGAAGGTTAGGAGGTGACTCATCCCCTGCCACAGAAATGTGCCCCTGCCTCCACATGGTCTCTAAGCATATCCAGATGAAGGTGGACCAGCGGAAGCATAGTAAATGTGAGTGTGTGTGGCGTTTGTGGTTATCTGGTACTGAGGTCTTTAATAGCTTGAACAGCTCAATGAGGTATTCCTTTTTTATGAGACAGGGTCCCACTTTGTAGTTCAGATTGGCCCTGAGCTCACCATGTAGCCCAGGCAAGCCTTGAACTCAGCAATCCTCCTGTCTCTGCTTCCCGAGTGCTGGGATTACAGGTATGAGCCACCATGCCCAGCACTATGGTATGTGGTATTGATTGCTGGTGGGCATGAGTCACCATGCCCAGCATTATATGTGGTTACCAGGATCGAACTCAGAACCTTCCACTTGGAAGGCAGGTGCCGGAACCATTGAGCTAAATCTCTGGCCCTCAATGAGTTATTCTTCATCTTGCACTTCTGTGGAAGTTTTTGAGCCTGAGTGGCAGTCTTATTTTAACCTCTGTTAAATGTCACACTGTTGGTTTGCCAATGCCTGTTCATTGGGAGTATGGCTTACAAATGGAGCCTGACCCATTAGGAGTGACTTTTGGCTGTGATCCACACGGTTGAGTGATGGCACAGTAGTGTTTTTAGATATCAGTACAGATCGGTCATACTGACCTGCTCACAGAGGTGAGATTAAACAAGCCAGTATATATGGAAGGACTGTGCAGACTAGTTAATGAATGCTAACCTTGTTGTTGTTTTTTTTCTTTTTTTTTGAGACAGGGTCTCACTTTGTAGTTCAGGCTGTCCCTGAGCTCACTATGTAACCCAGGCAAGCCTCAAACTCAGCGATCCTCCTGTCTCTGCCTCCCGAGTGCTGGGATTACAGGCATGAGCCACCACGCCTGGCACTGTGGTATGTGGTATTGATGGCTGGTGGGCGTGAGTCACCACGCCCAGCATGGTATGTGGTTACCGGGGTCGAACTCAGGACCTTGCGCTTACGCTTACGAGGCAGGCGCCAGAACCACTGAGCTAAATCTCTGCCCCACCTTGTTGTTTTAATGTAAGTGTCAGAGCCTGCCTGCCCTTGGGCATCCACAGACTGTCTCTTTTCTTGCCTTTCTCAGGCTTCTCCTACTGCTATGAATGTTCCCTTCCACTCCTTTCCTACCTCTGTTACTCAACCTTTAAGGGCAAGGTCAGAGGCCAATTTTGAAAAACATTGAATTGAATTTTCTTGCCAGTACATGTTCACACAACTGTTTATAGCACCACAAAAGTGCTTATCTCAATCTGTCTTGATTAATGTTTGTTTTGCCCAGACATCCCCCTACTAGCCTGAGAGCTCCTTGAGAATACAGACCTTATAGTTTTCACCTTTATGACCTTTCCTTTCCCGGCCTATAAAAAAGTCAAGATCTGCTTCAGTTGGGTCTTTGATACTGGTCACCCCTCCCAGCATTAAGTGCTCAGCAGTGCTGCTAGCTGTTACCTTCCCTTCTGGCATCGTCTCCATCGGAATAGGTGTTGGAAAGGACAGGGACCAAGGGCAGAGCCAGGAGAAGTGTAGCCCTGTGATGCTTTTCCTCCACATTATCATCTAAACTTCAAGCAACTCAGTGATTATTATGCAACGGTGAATCCTCAGGACGGTGTGTGTCCATGTGTGTGACCATTCAAAACTTGCCAGGGTGACTGCAGGAGCCCCCTAAATGGAGTCTTCTCTTTCTTGCTCCAGGTTGTCCCCATATCCTCCCAGAGTCACCTTTTCTAAACCTGTCTGGTCCTGTCCTCCTCTGGAAGTGCTGAGCCCTTCAGTTCTCTGCTGCGTTGCTATTGGAGCAGGAACCTTAGAGAGGTCCCCCTAGCTCAGGTGTTTGCCCTCTCACCAACTCATCTTGGGGTGGCCTCTACCTTTTTCCGGGGTCACAGCCTTTCTTTCAATTCCGTGAGCTCTATGGGCTTTTTCTTCTTCTAGAACTGTTGTTCCTCCAACCATTAATTTGTTAACTTCTGTCTTTATTCTTGGCTGAAGTGCCATTTCCTTAGAGTCGCCTCCCCTAGTCTCCTCTATTGCAGCAATCAGTGTTTCCCGTTTGTAACACTGGTTATTACTTGTATAATTGAATTCATTTAGTACCTCCCTCTTCCACTGTATCCCAGCTTCACTGGGATAGAAGGGAGAGACCTTGTCTGTGTGCTGGCCACGATCGTGGGTGCTTAGCACAATAGCAGACATGCATGTCAGAGCTGTTCTGCAGGTAACGGCTCAAGGAACCCACACACAAAGAATGAGTTCCCAGATTCAAGTGACGTTAAATGAGTGCATCCTATGTGCAAGGCCTGTAGGCTCACCAGCTCCCACTTTGATTGGGAGCTTCAGACATGTAAAGAATCAATGAACGAGTTTTTGAGCATAAACAGTCCCCTGAGAATGCAGGGTTGAGGCCAGTAGGGCTGTATAGAACCGATGGAGGTGTCATAAGGTGACGTTTGAACTGAATCCAGATCTCATTTTGCCATTTTATTCTCTAGGTATCTGACTGTCACATCTGCTGCCAAACTCTTGACACCTCATATGGACCAGACTTTTTCTGCTCACCAAGAACTGTCAGACACAGGATATAAAAGTTAACTTGGTGTGATATTCTTAGGGAATCCTTGTTAGTGCCTTGTGCTTACAAAAATCTGCTAAAGCCCCTTTTTAGCTTTGTCAGAAATCTGGCTACTGCTTTAATTTCCTGAATCTACCTTCATCAAGAAAAAAAAAAGGAAACAAAAAATCTGACAAGTTTCCTTCTGTTTGTAGAATTTCACTTACTCTAAAGATTTCACAGAAAGACCTCTAGGTCAGACTCTTCATCCATCCTAGATTGCCTTTTTTCTTACTAGATATTTCTAGTTGTTTTTATCTTTCACTTGTCACTAGTGGACCCAGAGAGATGTTTAAGGGAAAAGAATTGAGCATAGAGTGGAGTCTGGAGACCTTGGATGTGCTTTGGCTGGATGGTCTTGCGTAGGTTATTTAATCTTTCTTGGCTTTGGTTCCTGATGCACTGAGTGGTTGAAATGAATGAACTTTATTTCTCTCTCCATCTCTTGGCATTAGGAAGCTCTACTTCCTAATGTAGTAGCCTTCTAGCACCAAACTATTGACTGAATAACTCCACCTTCAATTTCAGACCTTTTTTGTCTTCACCAAGGTCCTAGATTGAAAAAAAATTTTTGGTTGTCCTTGTTCTTCCCCAACCCTCTATCCTCTTTTCTTCTAGAGTTAGCGCATTCTGGGCATGACCACTGTAACACTCTTACAGACTTCAGCCACACGTGGGCAGTGATTTTTTTCAACTTCATTCCAGGACTAAAGAGCTCTCTGGCTGATCTAAAACAGCATCAGTTTACCATGTTTAAATCCAGGCTTAGCTGTCTAGCCTCAGGCAAGAAACTTAACCTCTCTGAGTCTCATCATCTCAGGATGAAAATAGACAGACTTCAGTGGTGGGAGGTGTCAGGGCCTCTATGAGCCTTGTCATTTATGCAGGGTGAGCACTTTTTCAGTCAGCCATTTTTGGTATTTGTGTCTTCTCATTTTTCAACATGGGGACTTTTCCCAGTAGACTTACACGGAACTCTTTAGCGGTGCCATTGGTGCACCAGCATATGGGAGTCTATGGATGAAACTTCAAAAATCAGAAAAGTTATAGCATAGAAAAGAGCATCTCTGCCGGAGCAGTTTTGAAGAGAAAGGCTCGGAAGCAGGGAGGGACTGGGAGACAGTTGTACTCAGTGCTTCAGGACAGGGTCTGTTAGGTGATTTACGTTGTGATGGGAGGAGCTGTAGAGAATGGAAAGAAAATAACGTGGACAAGGCTGGCCATACCTCATG
>PVIC010024277.1:0-26152 GCA_004025085.1 Thryonomys swinderianus | reverse complement strand
TTTTTTTTTTTTTTTTTTTTTTTTTGAGACAGGGTCTTGCTTTGTAGTTCAGGCTGGCCCTGAGCTCACTATGGAGCCCAGGCAAACCTTGAACTCAGCAATCCTCCTGCCTCTGCCTGCCAAGTGCTGAGATTACAGGCATGCGCCACCAAGCCCGGCATTTGTGGTATGTGGTACTGATTGTCAGTGGGCATGAGTTACCATGCCTGGTATTATTGTATGTGGTTACCAGGGATCGAACCAGGGACCTTGCACTTGCTAGGCATGCGCGGGACCCACTCACTGTTTTTGCTGTGTTTTTACCAAGCTAATTTATCTATTATATTCCATGAATACTCTTTAAGCTTGAGTAAACTACCTGTCTCTAGTAGACTTTTTATTTTGTAGAATTATTCTTAAATTTAGTGAATTGTTTTACATTTCATTTTTATCTGTATATTAACAACCTTAAATGTCTAGATTTGTGAACCCAGTCATTTATAAATTACTACATAGAATGACATTAGGGAGAACATATTATCTTGACCTTCCTATGTTGCTAATTGATCTTCCAATTAGCTCTTTTCTGCCTTCATTTTTTTTTTTTTGAGACAGGGTCTCACTTTGTAGTTCAGGCTGGCCCTGAGCTCACTATGGTGACCAGGCAAGCCGCCGTGAACTCAGCAATCCTCCTGTCTCTGCCTCCCGAGTGCTGGGATGACAGGCATGAGCCACCACGTCCGGCATTGTGGTATGCGGTGTTGATTGTTGGTGGGCGTGTCTCCACACCCAGCATTATATGTGGTCACCGGGGATCGAACTCAGGTCCTTGCGCTTGCGAGGCCGGCGCCGGAACCACTGAGCTAACCCTCTGGCCCTCTGCCTTCATTTTTAAAGAAAGACATTAAAATAGCGAATGCTTGCTGGGTCTGGTGGTGCATGGCTGTAACCCCAAAACTTGGGAGGCTGAGACAGGAGGATTGTTGTGAGTTTGAGGTCAGCCTGGGGTACATAGTGAGTTCAAGGTCAGTCTGCACATTTAGTGAGATCCTGTCTCAAAAAAAACAAAGATAAATAAATAAAATTTTAAAATAGCGCATGTTTTTGAGGTTTTGAATAAATATTCATTCAAAGTTCTTAATGAAGCCATATATATTTTGATAGCAATGAAGGAATTAGTGGGTAGATTACAGGAGAAGAGAAAGAAGTACCAGGTCAACGTACATGAAATAAAGAAAGGTGTTGAAATATCCATGTGCTTAGCGTTCATCAAAGCTCACTAAAAGCCCCTTGCACCTCTGCAGATTTAATGCCAACATTCTTCCAGTGGCCTTTGTTCCCTGTTTGATATATGCACTATTAATTAATCTCATATTTGTTAATGAGATACCTTGGGAATTGAGAATTGCTGTAAACTGTACTGACTAATTCAGTTACATAAATTACCAACTTAGCCTGTAGGAAAGGACAAAGCAGTTTTACTTAAGATTTAAAAATAAGCTACAGTAGGGCCAGGGATTTAGCTCAATGTTGCTGCTTCCTGCCTTGCAGGTGTAAGGTTTATGAGTTTGATCCCTAGTACTGCAAAAAAATTTTTTTAAAAAAGATATACCAGTTACATTTGATACTATAGTGCTCTAGCTTGCAATTAGGAAGAGCCCAAGAATCAGGTGCCAGCTGAATATAAGAGGATAGGTTAACCAGAGTAGAATGTGTTTGACTGGAGAAAGAGACACAGAAAGGGTCCTTAGAAAGTAGTTTGTTCTTTTCAGGAGTGTCGGGGGGGGGTCCAACCTTTCAACTCAAGTCATAAAAACTGTTGTTATGATCTTGAACAGAGATAGATGCTTCGTGATAAGTGAAATATTCAGAGACAGTGTCATTTTTCAATTTGGTGCGATTAAAGAATTTGATATAGGGAAATAAAAAGTTGGAAAGCAGATGGGGATGGAAATGAGCCAGAGGCTGCTAACGCAGTGTGGGCCAGAGTCATGGCAAAGGCTGCTTGACTGGATGCATTTGAGAGGTCGGGAGATAGATGTATCACACGAGGGAAAGTGGGTGGAATGAGAAGAGATTAAGATTTTAGGAAGCAGAGGCTGTTCCTCAGGGACAGAGCTGGGGTGTGACTGTGGGGGAGCTCTGGCCTGGCCTGGGCAAGGTCTTGGGTTTGGCCTGAAGCACCAGGAGTGGAGATGGGAGAAGAGTGAGGCAAGGAGATTTGCAAGGAGAATTCTGTTTGTTTTCTTTTAGAAAATGCTGACTTTGTGAAACCTGGATTAAAAACTTTTAGGAGAGAGAGGAAGGGAGAAAGCCAGTGAGCAAGGAAGGGATTTAAAATATCATCAGAACAAATAAGAAGCTGAAGAGGGCCGGAGATTTAGCTCAGTGCTTCCAGCGCCTGCTTAGTAAGCGAAAGGTCCTGGTTCTATCCCTGGTAACCACATACAACAATGCCAGGTGTGGTCACTCATGCCCACCCGTAATCAGTACCACATACCACAGTGCTAGGCATAGTAGCTCATGCCTGTAATCTCAGCCCTTGGGAGGCAGAGACAGGAGGATTTCTGAGTTCGAGGTTTGCCTGGGCTACATAGTGAGCTCAGGGCCAGCCTGAACTACAAAGCGAGACCCTGTCTCAAAAAAGCAAAAAAAAAAAAAAAAAAAAAAAACTGAAGAGTTTTCAAGCTTTTATTTTATTTTTGTTTTTTTCCTGGGGGTAATTTTTTTTGTTGATTAAATTAACATCAAATCTCATTTGGCAGTAAAATCTGATCTGAACTGATATGAGGCAGTTTATTATCTCAGAGTAAATAGCTGCACATTTTTGTAACTAAAACACTAATGTACATTCTGTTATTTGCAGATGTTGTCTTTTCAAAGTCTGATGATTCTTTTAAAAATATTTCTGTCCCCGGGCCGGAGGGTTAGCTCAGTGGTTCCGGTGCCTGCCTTGCAAGCGCAAGGTCCTGAGTTCGATCCCCGGAAACCACATACAATGCTGGGCGTGGAGACTCACGCACCACATACCATAGTGCCGGGCGTGGTGGCTCACGCCTGTAATCCCAGCACTCGGGAGGCAGAGACAGGAGGATTGCTGAGTTCGCGGCGGCTTGCCTGGGCCAGCCTGAACTACACAGCGAGACCCTGTCTCAAAAAAAAAAAAATTTTTTTTTCTGTCCCCAAGGAGCTTTTTTTTTTTTATGAGGACTTTTTAAAATTTATATTAAGTTTAGAGCAGCAATGGCAGTAAGGGCTCTCATAGAATCATGTAGAACTAGAGGTCTTCAGGTCATCTATAAGGGTGGATAAATTGTGGGAGACTTTGAATGATTCAGCTTAAAAAGAAACAAATTGAAGGAGAAGAAAGCCCAAGAGGGGAAGGTTAGTGGTTGTCAAAGGGGTAGCACATTCAAGAGATGAGTACTGGTAAAAATGGGGCAAACTAGGTAGATTTAGAATCAGAAAAGGACAAAAGATGAAAAAGCAAAATATTAAAAATGCTGGAGAGTGGGGGAATAATTTGGAAGGTGCACATTGATGGAGAGGAGGACATCGAGCACAAGTGGCCATCACTGACTTCTTATTAAACTAAGAAGTACCATTATGTGAAGTTGACACAAGAAATTCATGCTGAAGTCTTTTTTTTTTTTTTTTTTTTTAGACAGGGTCTCGCTTTGTAGTTCAGGCTGGCTCTGAGCTCACTGTGTAGCTCAGGCAAGCCTCAAACTCAGCAATCCTCCTGTCTCTGCCTCCCGAGTGCTGGGATTACAGGCCTGAGTCTCCACGCCCAGCATTGTATGTGGTTACCGGGGATCAAACTCAGGACCTTGCGCTTGCGAGGCAGGCGCCGGAACCACTGAGCTAACCCTCCGGCCTGAAAAGTCATTTTTCATTGTAGAGAAAAAAGTTACTGCCTAAAAGTGGGTGCGGGAGGAATTGATGAATCAGCGAAGTGTGATTTTGGAGAAACTGCTGACTGAAGTGTGATGGCTGCTAAAGTAGCCAAGAGCTGTTAAGTGCCATAAATCCATGATCCAGATGTGTGCAAAGTGATGTTTGGCTACAACAGCCTTCTTTAAAATCTATCTATCTATCTATCTATCTATCTATCTATCTATCTATCTATCTATCTATCTATCTATCTATCTATTAGGGTTTTTTTTGAGACAGGGTCTCGCTTTGTAGTTCAGGCTGGCCCAGAGCTCACTATGCAGCCCAGGCTAGCCTCAAACTCAATCTTCCTGCCTCTGCCTCCTGAGTGCTGGGATTACAAGCATGAGCCACTGTGCCTGGCATTGTGGTGTGTGGTTCTCGGGATCGAACTCAGGACTTTGTACTTGCCAGGCAGACACTGGAACTACTGAGCTAAATCCACAGCCCCACAGCAGTCTTTTTAGTCAGCATGCTCTGATGCTTTCCCAATCCACAAAAATGTAATATGTTTTTATTCCCCTAGCAGATAGTAGTTATGATACAATAAATGAGGCATATGAAGTGGTCCTTTGTTGTTGATTTTCCCAAGAATGAACAAATAGTTATCCCAGGGCTAAGGACATAACTACTATATTGTAATAGTCTCCTAATTGATTTATCTGCTCCTTGTTTGCTTTGTAATACTGGGAATTGAATCTAGGGCCTTTGAACCCAGAGATACATTCCCAACTCCCCCTCCTTCTTTTTTGGCACAGGGTCTCACTAAGTCACTAAATTGCCAGGCTGGGCTTGAATTCAAGACCTCCCTGTCTTAGTCTCCCAGAGAACTAGGATTATAGGTGTGTGTTACAAAGCGAGGAGTCCCTTGTTTGTCCTCTTACTCCCTCAATTCTTTCTTTACAGAGAAGCCAGATTCATCTTTCATATATAAACCAGATTCTACTCCTTAGCTTTCACATCTCCAGTTTTTAGTGAGTTTATAGACCTTTTATGAACTGACTTTGTACCTGCCTGCCTGACTACTCTTCTGCCACCATTCACCTGCTCACATTGCCCCCAGCACACTAGAGCAGTTACCTGCGCTCCTTGCTGGTGAATGTAGTGTCATTACCTTTTCGCTTGGCTTGGGCTGTAGTTGCCCTGTCCGGGGGCTGAATGATGCCCATCCTTCACTCCTTAGCGCAAAGGTCACCTCTGCACAGGCTGCTCAGACACTCTTACCACAATCTACATGCATTGTCTGCAGAGTACACTTTACTATAATTCCCTCCACGTTTGAATCCCTGTTGCCTCCCCTGCAATATAAACTTGCTTCATGAAACCAACTTGTGTTTCTTATTCACCCCTGGTTCCAGGTGTCAGCATATACTAAGTACCCAGTAAATATTTCTTGAACAAATATTTATTTTAAACTTAATTTCCTTGATTATTTTGTTTCTCAAGGGCTACATAATATTTAGTTGGTATGCAGAGGTTTGTTCAGTATTTGTTTGCTTTATTTCTCTTTGACACAGTAAGTAGAAGATACTGCTTCTCTTTCTGCAGTCTTGTAACTATCCTCACAGGGTTTTTTAAGTAGTCAAATCTAAAACCTGCTTTGTTCCTTCATGTCATAATATTGTTTTATCCATTTCCCCAGAAGGGAAAAGAATCCTTCCTTGTAAATGTCTTACATAGCAGGAAGTACTTTTTGTTAGGAACCGAGTTTGTGACCGACAGTGACTTTGGCAACTCTACCCCACGGTCCGCAAAGCCGCCTGCGGAAGCAGGTTGGGCCGGGAAGGAAGATCGAGCGCTCTGCTGAGCACTCGGGCTGCCAGGCTGAGCCTGACCTCTTCTGGGGACAGCGACCTTCCCTCTTTCCTGTCCCCAAGGGCAGTGTGTAGTTGCTTCTCTGTCCCACATCAGCCTGGCAAACACAACACTATGACACACCCAGAAGAATTCAAAGTGACTCTCAGTTTATATTTCCTTCAGGGAAGTCACTGAAGAAATACAAATAAAATACTTGTGTGCTATTATAAAGATGAGTTTAGAGCAGGAACTGAAGAGCAGGTACATAGTCATAAAAATGAAATTAAGCACATCTGCTTGGACCACCTTCCTCCACGTGACTTGCACATCTGTGCTGGCTGTCACACAGTGTAATTAAGATGGCACTCCTGAAGGTCTGTGTTACCTGCCTATGCCACAAGGGCTTCTGATACTTTGCACTGTACAATCATTAATTAACCCATCCTTGAGTGCCTAAGTTGGGTATCATTATCTCTGCTTTGCAAACAAGGAAAGCAAGGGTGTTAGTGCTTAGACTCTAAGTTATGTGAGTTACCAGGCTTAATAAAAAATTTGGAGCCAGTTGTGATGGCACACACCTGTAATTCCAGCCCTCAGGAGGCTGAGGCAGGAAGATTGCCATCAGCTTAAGGTCAGACTGGGCCATCTTGTGAGACTCTGTCTCCAAGAAAATAATCCTGAAACTCTTGACTCTGTGCCTAAACTTGGGCTTCCTGCATTTGGAGTCAACCTATGTTATTGAAGATAACGAAGTGGAAACAAACCGAGTTCATGCTGTGCTCACGGTATGTGAGCCCCCTCGTGGTCACTGGTGTAACAGGAGAATGTGCCCGCTTGGCATGGTTGGGAACGGGAGGAGAGGACTGGTGGGAAGGCGGGAAGGTGGCATGGATCCATGGAGCACAAGTGCGTTACAAGAGAGCTAATCTTCTTGAGGATGTCCCTGAACTTTGAAAAAACATATTAGTTTTTAGGGAGGAGGGTTGAACACACAATTCAGTCTTCCCTTCCAGAATGTTCCAAGGAAATGCCTCCTGTAGGGATGGCGGAACTATGGTTCATGAAATCAGAACACAGGCTTCCAGTAGATGAGTCTATTTTGGAGACATTTCACAGACAGCTGCCTGGTTTGCTCAAAGGTAATACAGGCATGCTTTTGGATAATCATGTTTCCACAAAAGCACATCTATTTTTAGTCTTTTTTATAAATAATTCAAATGAGCTCAGAAGCCTTCCTATACCCAATAGTGTGCAGGGATTAATGTATAGAACATGGCACCCCAAGAAGAGTATTTGTAGAAGAGTGGCACAGTCTTTTGGATGCAGATTACTCTCCCAGACTGGCTACAGAAGCAGTGTCAGTCTGGCACAAGTGGGATACAGGGCAGTCTGAGGAGGCGGCGACAACTTCTGGGCGGGTCAGTTTGCCAAGTTGGAGCCTTCCTCTTCCCTCACCCCATCAGGTGTGTTAGCCCCGTTAAACGCTGTACCAGATACTTAACAAGAGTCATTTTTATTCGCTTGCCATAGACAAAGAATCACCTCTTAGGTCTTAGCTCTCAGGTCTGATTTAGGGAGAGAAGTTAATAGTAACTATTGAAATATTTCTTTCAACAGATTGAGCTGACCGGTATAAAGTTTATCAATTCAGATATATTTTTAAGCAACACGTTTGTCCTAGCACGAGGCATATCACTATGGCCATCGCTTCTCTTTTACAAAGGAAGAAAAGCATCACGAAACCTGTGAACATTTTTGCAGGTATAATGTGCCTTACATTTTAATCAGATGTAGAATCAAAAAAAAAACCCTTTGATGTATTTTTTTCTTTACAGAGCTGTTAGACTAGGAATTGATTTCATTGATTGTTTTTTCTTTTTAAGTTAAATCTGTGACTCGTGAACATTACATTTTCACAGAAATAAATATACACAAATATTTTAGAGAATAGGAAATAAATCTGTGAACTGTAATACTTGGCTACTAGGATCGCAAGAAGTCAGTTGTTCTGAACAGTTTTATAGTTTACTCATTGTTTATCTTTGAGGTTAGAAACTTTAAATTTTATACTTTTTAATGTAAACTAAGACTTAGTTGTTTATTTTTTTAAAGAACATACTAAACATTTATATTTTTCTTCATATTTGATTACTGTGGTTAAGAGTTTTTTTTGATAAAACAGTATTCTCAGAGCTTATTGAAGTATCTATTCTTTGTATGGTACTCAGGATTGAACCTAGGAATTTCTGCATGTGAAGCACCATTCTACCCAGTTTATCCCAGCCTTAAAGGATATGTTCTGTCTACCATTGTAGTCAGTTGTCATTCCTGTATTATTTTTCAGTAGTTTTCCCTAGAATCTTCCTTTGTCCTATGATTTTAAAATTTTGTCAGTGTCCATGCACCTTTTCAGATTTTGATATTTTCATTAATATATTAAAAATCAGCTAACAGGGCTCATTAAAATATTCAATAAAGACAAAGTAAAGTAGGCTTGGAGTAGGGCCAATGATTCCCTCCTCAAATCGAACTATTATCATTAAAGTCATTTTTTATAATGGAAACATTGAATCATACACAAAAGTAGAGATAACAATTATAAACTATCCCGTCTTCACACTTCTGCTTACATATCATCCAGTTTCAATAATTAACAAATTCTGTGCAATCTTATTTTCTCTCTACTTTCCCCACTCTCTCATCCCACAGTCACACAGTTGAAACACACACACATGTAGACACGTACAGTACTTCAAGTTAAAGGCAATCCCGACATCAGAATGAACTCGTGTATCTTACAGGTGCAAATAGTTCCATAAATAAATACGTAGCCACATTTGTATCTGTAGTGATTAGTTACAAACATATTTTCTTGCTCTGTCAGCTGAGAGGCCCTAGCAGCATGACATTCCAGTGACAATGCATACAGCTGGAGCCCAGATCTTGGTTTCTAATAATAACCTCCTGTAAAAACTAATCCGGATTCCTCACATACAATGGCTGATTTTAAAAGTGGAGCACAGAATATTTACGATGAGCCTGGAGTAAAAACGTACCAGGCAGGAGGTGTTGCTCACGGGAGAGCGTGTGAGTAGCATGCATGTGGGCCTTGGCCCCGTCTCCAGCACCACAGAGGGAAAACGCCTAAGGACACACGAGAACATGGTGATGAGGATGTGGCAGAAAGAAGAGAAGCCAGCTGAAAAAATTCCTATAAGCCAAAGTTAAAAGAATTTGAGTAAAAAATAAGCCTTATATTTTAAAGTATAGAATGAAGATTCTTGAGTCTATACTGATACAAAGAAATTATTGAATAAATAAATTAATGCAAAAGATAAGACAGATCTCCTATACAGAAGAATTCCAAATAATTTGTATAAATGCTCTACCCTTTAGTAGGAGGAGCATAAAACCCCTCATTAACTAGTTCCTTCCAAAGAGTACAGTGTGGAAGCAAGATAAAAGAATGATTTACAGTAGCAAAACCTGTCAAATACAGTCTCAGAGAGGTGGCCAACATCAGTAGCAACAATGGTGTGTCATTTTGATAGTAGATGCCCTTGACAGAATATGAGAAATACCCATACTGACTACTATGGTCTTCTTCCCCAAAACTGTAACCCCATCCTAATCACACACATTCAAAGAGGTTTATTCTACAATATAAGTGACCAATATTCTTCAGTACTGTCACGGTCAGAATTAATGTAAGTCTGTAAAACTGTCACAACCAACAGGAGTTTAAGACATGATAACTGGGTGTAACGTTGTGTATGCTAGATGGATCCTGGAATAGAAAAAGAACATTAGGTAGACTGACAAAGTATGCACATTAGTTAATGGTAGTATATCAATATTGATTCATTCATTGTAACAAATATACTGTACTTGTATAAGTTGTTAATAGGGAAAACTGGGTATGATGTATATGAGAAATTCCTATATTGTTGTCTCAGTTTTTTTGTAAATCTAAAAATGGTCTACAAAATAAGGACTAACACTGGCACATAGCTCAGTAGGTAGAGAGCTTGCTTCAATTCAATCCCCAGCATCACAAAATAATACATAATTGAAAAATACAGTCCACTAAACTAAAAAGCCATTCCTATATGTATTGTTTCTTCAATACATATAGGAATATGTATCGAAAAATATATATTTAAGGAAAGGTATCGATATATGTGCATGTACATTTTTTAAAGACACAACTACAACATTGCTATTGTACCAGAGATGTTTTTTTGTTTACTTTGCAGTACTGGGTAGTGAGCCCGGGCCTTAGTACTGAGCTCTTTGTTCATTTGAGATAGGGATGCTCTACGCTGCTAGTTGCCCAATTCGGGCTCAAACGTATGATCTTCCTGTCTCATCCTCCCAGAAAGCTAGAGTTATACACTTGCATCATGCCTGACTCTAAAGAAGTTACTGATAATTAATATTCTAAATAGCCAGTCATTTCTCTAATTTCTCTCATTGTCTAGAAGGTATTTTTGTAGTTGGTTGGTTTGGATCAGGATTAAAACCAAGTCTACATCTTCAATTTGGTTCATATGTACCTTATACCTCTTATTAATTTATAACAACTCCTCCTTATCTTTTTTTTCTTGCAACTTATTATTGAGGACCTTAGGTCATTGTATGGAATTTCTGGATATGAATGGATTTATCAGTGTTGTAGTTGCTTCTTTACAAAATTTTCATACATTTTCTCATTTGCTTTATAGTGAAAGCAAATGTTGGATGGTGAAATATAATGAAATAGTAGTGTTGTGTCCAGCAGGGGATCACTGAGGGCTATTAGGGGTGCCCCGAGCCCTTACCCTCTGTCTGCTAAAGAATGAAGAAATTGGGCCAGGGATTTAGCTCAGTGGTTCTGGTGTCTGCCTTGGAAGTACAAGGTCCCAAGTTTGATCCCTGGAACCACATACCAGGATGCTGGGTGTGGTGGCTCCTGCCTGTAATCTCAGCACTCAGGAGGCAGAGGTAGGATGATTGCTGTGAGTTTGAACCTAGCCTGGGCTACATAGTGAGCTCAGGGCCAGCCTGAACTACAAAGTGAGACCCTGTCTCCAAAAAGAAGAAGGAGAAGGAGGATAAGGAGGAGGAGGTGGAGGAGGAGGAGGAGGGGAAGGAAAAGGGGAGGAGGAAGGGAAGGAAGGGGAAAGGGAAGAAGATGACATTGGTCTCAGTGGAAAATGGGGGAGTCAAGACTGATGTAGTGCAAAGCAAAAGTTTATTTAAAGTGTGGCACACACAGAGAAAGCAGAAGAGAAGCCATGTTAGTAGCAGAGTGGTGGTGCAAGACAGGGGCCTCCTGCTCGGAACGCCCAGTGAACGTGAGACGCGCTCACACTGATGGGGCAAACTATTCTGTTTGGTGTGGGCCAGGCTGTAGAGACTTAGTCTTTGTTTCTGGGAAGGGGACAAGCTCAGCATACACAATATGGGATATGGTAGGGTACGTTGTTTTAAAAGCGCATCAAACACAGATAAGCATGTGATGATTTTACAGTGTTTGTCATCCATGCTATGCTCTGAGTTAAAAATTTTTATATGCCTCTAATCTGCCTACAGTAGGAAGCAAGTATTCGTGTAAGTAAGATTAAAAGTAATATATTTTCCACTTACCAATTTTCAGAATAAAGATTGGCTGCTTTCAAAACATTTAAATCTGGCTAGTGAGTTTCATCATTGTTGCTTGTGCTGTTTCCAACTACATGAAAGTTATGTTAATGAATACACTGTTGAGGAAAAGAAAAGATGAAAAACACTGATTCATTAGGCCGGTGAGTCACTGGTAGGCTTTCTGTGTTTAAAAAGGGACATTTACACTGGGTATGGCGGTGCATGCCTGTGATTCCAGTGCTTAGGGAGCTGAGCCAGGATTACCCTGTTTCAAAAAGTAAAAAAAAAAAAAAAAAAGAATGAATGAATGAGTGAATGAATGAATGACTTTTGCAATATCATTAAGAAAGACATACCAGAAGAAGGAAATAACAAAGGAGATGGTGTTCCCACAAGGGTGAGTGATCCTTAACACTGTCACCGGGACATGAAAAGCACAAACAAGAGAGAGGAAAGAGAACCAGCTGGTGGATACAGAACAGTGAATGAATTAAGAAGGAACCATAGGGAAAAAACACACACATACACATGGTGGAATGAATGTCACTCACAACATTTGACGTTCCAGTAATGTTAGTTACTGGCCACTTGTTTTGCCCTTTTCTTTCCTGGATTTTTTCTTTGCTCCAAATGCGGACTGTAAACTGTCAGGCAAGAATAAATATGGTTTAGGAAAAAAAAAAAGAAAGGATATGTATATAGGGGGTGGGGGGTTGTAGGGTGGGTAGGGGTGTGGGTAAAAATGAGAATTAACTCATCTCATATACTGGTACAAATTTCCCAATGTTGAGTGTGATCTTGAGATGTATATAAAATGTACCAATAAAGAATTCAACTAAAAAAAAGAGTGAGTTTTCTTTCTCTGCTTTTCCTTTTAACTTCTATAGAATGTAAAATAGTTTTCTGGATATGTAATTTTTTTCTTCTTTTTTAAAATTTGAATCTTTATTGGTACATTAGGATACACATCATGATCACACTCAATATAGAGAATTTGTACCAGTATATGATACGACTTAATTCTCATTTTCCCCATTCCCCTACCAACCCTACAACCCCCTGCCTCCTATATACATAAGCATTGTTACTTTCTTTTTTTTTTTTTTTTTGAGACAGGGTCTCACTTTGTAGTTTAGGCTGGCCCTGAGCTCACTATGTAGCCCAGGCAAGCCTCAAACTCAGCAATCCTCCTGCCTCTGCCTCCCGAGTGCTGGGATGACAGGCGTGAGCCACCACGCCCAGCACTGTGGTATGTGGTATTGATTGGTGGTGGGCATGAGTGACCATGCCCAGCATTGTATGTGGTTACCGGGGATCAAACTCAGGACCTTGTGCTTGCGAGGCAGGCGCTGGAACCACTGAGCTAACCCTCTGGCCCCATTACTTTCTTTTTTTTTTATTACCATCACATTTTTCTTTCCGCTCGTTACTTACCCCAATCCTTTTCCCTTTGGATATTTTCTATTTCACAAAGTCTGTCATATATTCTGGAATTCATTTACATTTTTCAGTTTCTCATGCCAGAGAAAAGATATGATATTTACACATCTGTTACCTATTTATTTCACTTATGAGTATGTCCTGAAGGTACATCCATTTGAGTATGAATAATTCAAACATCATTCTTTATGGCAGAGTAATACTCCATTTTATAAAAACACCCACATCTTCTTTATCCAGTCTCCAGTTGATGGGTATTTGGGTTGTTCCCAAGATTTAGCTATCATAAACTGAGCTTCTTTGAACATGCATGCACAAATGTCACTTTGATATGGGTCATTTAATTCTTTTGTGTCTATACCTAGCAAGGGACTAGCAGGGTCAAATGGGATCTCTAATCCAAACTTTTTGAGGAATCTCCACACTGATCTCCATAGTGGTTGTACCAGTCTGCATTCCCATCAATAGTGGAGAAGGGTTCCTTTCTCCCTACATCCTTGCCAGCATTTATTGTTCTTTAATTTTGAGATAGCAGCCTTTCTTTGTGGCATGACTTGGAATCTCAGTGTTGTTTTCATCTGCATCTCTCAAATGACTAGTGATGTTAAACTTTTCTTCATATGGTTCTTAGCTGTTTTTACTTCTTCTTCTGAAAAGTGTCTGTTCATTTCAGATGCCCATATTTGAATTGGATCTTTCAATTTGGGGGGTGTTTGATTATTTTAAGCCCTTTGTATATTCTAGATAGCAGCCCTTTGTCTGAGAAATCACTGGTAAAAAAATTTTCCCAGATGAGTTCTAGAAAGTAGGACAGCTTTTATAGAGTGGAATACTTCTATGGGAAACTTGGTGTGGGAATATGATGAGGGGAAGGAATAAATATGTTACAGAAAGAAAAAAAAAATTTTTCCCAGTTTTTTGGTTGTCTTTTGGCTCTGCCAGTGGTTTTTTTTGTTGTGCAGAAGCTTTTTATTAGGATGAGATCTCATTTGTTGATTCCTTCTGCTAGTTCTTGTGCTATAGAGGTTTTGTTCATAAAGTCTTTCCTTAAGCCAGTGTGTCCAAGAATTCTATCTAACCTGTTTTGCAGAAGATTTAGTGTTTCTGTTTTAATATTTAGGTTTCTCAGTCACTTTGATTTTAGTTTAGTACATGGTAAAAGAGATAGATCTAACTTTAGTCTTTGGCAGGATGAAGCCCAGTTTTTCCAACACCATTTATTAAATGGTGACATTGAGGATATTTGGCTCCTTTGTCAAAGATGAGGTGGTATAATGTATCTGAAGTTGATTCTGTTACTTTGCCATCTCGTTTTTATCACAGTGGCTTTGTAGTATAGTTTCAAGTTGAGGATTGTGATACCCACTACCATGTTTTTGTTGCCTCGAATTGCTTTTGCTATTCTAGGTCTTTCATGGATAGGTGGACTTTATCTCAACCTAAGAAAGACTATTTATGAGAAACCAACCACCAGTATCATTCTGAATGGTCAAAAACTGAAACCTTTCACACTAAGATCAGGAACAAGACAAGGATGTCCACTATTACCACTCCTATTCAATATAGTGCTGGAAACATTAACCACAACAATTAGACAAGAGAAAGAAATAAATGGAATAAAGATAGGAAAAGAAGTTAAACTGTCACTATTTGCTGACGAGATGATACTTTATAAAGAAAATCCTAAAAACTCAACCAAAAGACTGTTAATCAGCAGTTTTGGAATGTAGCCAGATACAAGGTCAATGCCCAGAAGTCAATAGCCTTTTTTTTTTTTTTTACACAAATAACAAACTCACTGAGAGAGAAATTGGGAACTCGATCCCTTTCACAGTAGCATCCAAAAAAATGAAATACCTAGGAATCAATCTAACAAAGCAGGTGAAAGACCTCTACTCTGAAAAAGGAGATTGAAAAGGATATCAGAAAATGGAAAGACATCCCTTGTTCCTGGACAGGAAGAACTAATATTGTCAAAATGGCTGTATTTCCACAACTGCTGTATAGATTCAATGCAATATGAATTGAAATCCCAACAGCATATTTCATAGATCTAGAGAACATAATCTAAAAATTCATCTGGAACCACAGAAGACCTTGAAGGGGTGTGTAATTTTTAAACACAGGTTGGTCTTTTGTCATCTCCTGCACCAGCCCTGATATAGACTCGTCCTAGGTACACTGAGAGATAAACAAGCTTTTACTCATTCTCTGAGGAATCCAGCACATGAAGAGTTGATTTATGATAATATTTTTATAAGACAAGCATTGCTTGCTTAGAAACAGTGAAGAATGATTACATTTGCCAAATTAGACTATGACTCAGAAGCTAACTTGGAGTAGGATTGAAAAAGACAAAAGAGAGTGGATTTTGCTATGTATTTGTGGTCATTTTTGAAAAACTATATATTCAGATATTGTTAATTGTCATTATTATATCCTTGCTATTGTTTTTAACATAACCATCTTACATATTATTATAATGTAAAATGGTTTGCAGATTTTTAGCATCCTAGTGTGTTTCTTTTTTTATCTGCTTTTACATTTAAGAAAAAGCTTGTAACTGATGTAAACTAAAAAATGTGTTTTTACTTTTTTCTTGGTAATTAGGATTGTACTCGAGGCTGTTGCACTGAGCTATGTCACCAGTCCCTTACCTTTTTTTTTTTTTTTTTTTGCTTTTTGAGACAGGGTCTCGCTTTGTAGTTCAGGCTGGCCCTGAGCTCACTATGGTGCCCAGGCAAGCCGCCGCGAACTCAGCAATCCTCCTGTCTCTGCCTCCCCAGTGCTGGGATGACAGGCGTGAGCCACCACGTCCGGCATTGTGGTATGCGGTGTTGATTGTTGGTGGGTGTGTCTCCATGCCCAGCATTCTATGTGGTTACCGGGGATCGAACTCAGGACCTTGTGCTTGCGAGGCAGGTGCCGGAACCACTGAGCTAACCCTCCGGCCCATCCCTTACCTTTTTTACTAAGTTGTTCAGGAGGACTTGAACTTGCAGTCCTCCTGATTCAGCCTGCCTTAGGGCCAGGCTTCGTAATTTTAAAACATTTAAACATATTGTATTAGCCCTCCATTTATACTTAGTTCCCTTTTGTCATTAAAGTTCGGACAATCTTGGGCAGGTTTAAATAAATGAATTCATTGTTGGTATTTACTTAATTCTCTTAATCTATTAATAATTAGATGTAACAGGTTATCTTTTAACTTAACCATGAATTAAGGTAAAAAAAAACTCTATCTAAAGATACATTGTATTGGCTTTTAGATTTTTAGAATAATTATACAAGATCATGCCAAGTATTTTAGTATATGTGCTGCCGAAGCGAGCACAATGCCAAGTATTTTAAATGCTAGTTCTTTAGGGAGAATTAGGGGCAGAGGCAAATCATCAGCTCTGCTGTTTATTTAGGTCTTTATATATTTAAGGTATGCAGGAAATATTTTAATCTAAGAAATATTTTCTGCTTTAAAGAAGTTTAAAAACTGAATAAGGAGTTAGAGAAAATGAAACTCCAAGTGAACAGGAATTATTAAGTTAATGTTACCTGTAATGAATGCTCCCATGAGAGAAGGATTTCAGCGCACTGTGGTGTGTGGGAAGCCTCTGGGCCAGACTCTGCTATGTGAATCAGTTGGGTTGGCCAAGTCAGGAGAGGCGACCTGCTGGGAGAGAAAAGCCTGTGGGCAAAGACAGAGAGCCAGGCAGGTGCGCTGTGTGTTTGGGGAAAGTAGAATGTGCCAGTTTGGTCAGAGTGGACGGTTTGTGCAAGCACCCAAAGGCAAGGTTCCCAGGAAGATGGAGATTGCCGTCCTGTCCGGGACTTTGAAAGTGTGAGCTCTGTCCTAAAGAGAGTGGATAATTGAGGAAGATTTTTGAGATACAAATCCCAGGGTACAATTTTTTATTTAGAAATAACAATCAAATGATTTTGCTTAGATGGACTGGCAGAGAAAAACAAGAGGCAGGCCAGTGACAGAGGTCCTGAGCTCATGGCCGGAGAAGAGGCCAAGAACCTGACATTTGGAAGAGACATATTTCTTGTTTTATAGAAATCAAAACACTGCCTAATGGTTTTCAGAGAGATCATCATTGATTTCTACTGGGAGCAGATGTTGAATAGAATAATAGGAAACAAGTACTCATGTAAAGTAAGACCAAAGGTAATATATTTTCTGCTTACCAGACTTTTGTGACCTCTAGTGTTTTGTTTTATGATGTTATCTGTTTCTCTCCATGAAGAATAGGTAGGTGCCACTGAACTCATATTTCAGTTAGATCAAGTATATTTCCAAAGTTAAACCAGTGAAGCATAATCATGTTAACGAGCCCAAGGGAGTGTCTTTTCTCCAGGGAATGGGAGCAGTGTTACCTTTTGTAACACTGTTATACACGGGGGATGAGGGTGTGGCAAAGCAGAAAAAGCTGTCAGATACTGGAAGCGTGTGGTTTGATCCTGTGATGTTTCTCCCACTGAATGGTTGTAGGACCTAGGGCATCGTCCTCATTTTTCTTGGACAGATAAAAAAATTTATAAACTCCAAGTTCTTTCCAACTGTTCTCTCCTGCAATTATGTTGTCAGATCCAACACTGAAAGTTTGTTTAAAGCGCTGCATTTGTACACACATACACACTTTGAGTCAGAGTCCGGTTGGATTTCCCGGAGGCTATGACAGTACAGAATGACGCAGCATTGGGCTTATCTGTGATTAATTCATGGGAACCTTGAGATGGAATTTTTTTCTTTCTTTAATGTTGATTGTGTATCAAATTTATTAAGTCTCCCATGAATCACCCTTAAAAATAGGTTAGCTTTGCCGGGCGTGGTGGCCCACGCCTGTCAACCCAACACTCGGGAGGCAGAGGCAGGAGGATTGCTGAGTTTGAGGCTTGCCTGGGCTACATAGTGAACTCAGGGCCTATCTGAAGTACAAAGCGAGACCCTGTCTCAAAAAAAACCAAAACAAACAAAAATAGGTTAGCTTCCTCTAGGAGATGTGGGTTTTTTTTTATAAAATGGAGTATTGCTCTACCATAAAGAACAAGTTTGAGTCATTTATGCTCTAATGGACGTATCTTAAGGACAAATTCATAAGTGAAATACATAGGTCACAGATGTATAAATACCGTATCTTTTCTCTGGTATGAGAAACTGAAGATATAAATGAGTTCTAAAGTGTATGATAGATACTCTAAAATAGAAAATACTCAAATGGTAAAGGGAGGTATTCAAATATAATGTGGGGAAAAATGTGATGGTTTAAAAAAAGAAACAGCTTATGTATATATGGGTGGGGGGTTGTAGGGTGGGCAGGAGGATGGGAAAAAAATGAGAATTAAGACGTCATATACAGGCAGAAATTTTCAGTGTGGATTGTGATCATGATGTGTATATAAAATGTACCGATAAAATCAACTAATTAATAAAAAGGAAGAGAAAAAGGATAATAAAAATATGAGCACATCCAACTAAAAAAAATAGGGTAGCTTGCAAATGTAATTTAAAGAATGATTCTTTTTTTGTAATTTCTAGGGATTATTTGCTTGGGGGCTTGGTGAATTTTTCAGGAAGGTCAACAAGACATAAAGTGAGACCAGTTTGTTATGCAAACCACAAGCACCTTTTAAAAGGCTGAACATAGAATGAGTTGGTTGAAAGCATGGAGTCTGGAGTTGCGTCTGCTGTGCTTCAAATCCAAGCCCTGCCACCCAGTGTTTGTGTGATGTAGAGCTGGTCACCAAACCTTTCTGGGCTCCGGTTTCCTCATCTGCCTCAGGTCACTAGGAGCATGCAGTGTGTTCATTACTTGTAAGCACTTGGAACACCACCTACCGTAAGCATTTGGCAAAGTACAAGGGAAAAAGTATTTATTTAGGAAGGCCCCCTGGCGTGGAGAAATAAAGGTACAATGACAGTGGACGGTCAGCTTCCTCAGCATGAGTTGAGCTGTTTTGGTGATGTGTTTTCTGTTGGTCTTTTGTGATTCCAAAGCCACGAATATGACATTGTTCTGATTATTGTTTCATCCTATTTGCATTTCACTAAAGAACCCAAGTGCAGGAAGCGAGGATGAGAGGCAGAAGCAAATCTTGGTTGCTTTGTGCTTTCAGTAGGTAGTGAATATTCATGAGAGGGTGTGTCCTGGGGAACGTTGTGCTGTAATTCCAGGAACTAGAATGTCAAGGTCCTCTACTTCAGGGAACAAATGGAGGTTGATTTTCATCTTATAGTTAATGAGTTACCTCAGGTTATCTCAGATTATGAGGTGTTATTGAAAACTACAGTTAATGTTTAAATTTTTTTTTCTTTTTGCTTTTGAGACAGGGTCTCGCGTTGTAGTTCAGGCTGACCCTGAGCTCACTATGATGCCCAGGCAAGCTGCCACGAACTCAGCAATCCTCCTGTCTCTGCCTCCCGAGTGCTGGGATGACAGGCATGAGCCACCACATCCGGCATTGTAGTATGTGGTGTTGATTGCTGGTGGGCGTGTCTCCACGCCCAGCATTGTGTGTGGTTACCGGGGATCGAACTCAGGACCTTGTGCTTGCGAGGCAGGCGCCGGAACCACTGAGCTAACCCTCCGGCCCTAATGTTTAAATTTTTAAGAACTTATGGTAAAAGATACATTGGCACTAAACCCCCTCAAAATATTAAAAATACTTTCCGTAGCTTCAGAGATACTTATCTCATCATTCTTGATGTCTTTTATTATAATAATTTTTTTTTTCTTGTGGTACTGGGGATTGAATTTTGGCCCTTGTGCTCTCAAGGTAGGCGTGGTACCACTTGAGCTAAATTCTTGGCCATAACAAATTTTTTAAAAATGAAAACATTAACTGTATTTCTCAATCACCCTTGAAAGTTTTGTTTATTTAAGGTTTAAAAAATCCCTAGCAAATCATTTCTTTTCCTCAGTCATCTCTGGTGAGCTTGGGTATGACCAAAGAGCCAAAAAATAAAAGGTGGCTAAAGGAGTGTGTGTGTGTACGTGTGTGTGCGTGTGCATGTGTGTGTGCGTGTGCAAGCGTATGTGCATGTGTGTGTGTGTGTGTGTGTGTGTGTACAGTGGGTCCTCTTGTGGTTCCACCCTTCCTTCAGTCTGACCTTATGGGGAAATGATTTTCTGCCCAGGTTCTCCCAAAACCCCTCTCTGTACTCACACTGAGAAGGAATAATTTTTGTGGGGTCCCGAGACTTTCTTCCTATCCGAAGGATCTCAAGCCATGAAAAGGACTTTTCACCCTCCCAGGAAGCTGCAGTCACTTGGAAGGGACAGGCCTGAGCGCCATTTCCTTCCCCACGGGGAAGGCGACAGCTAGCGAAGCTCCTGACCTCACACAAAGGAGGAGGGCACCACCACTGGTCTCCCTGGCTAGGGCCTAAGTGTGCCTCTGGGCTGGGATTCAACCTCACCACCGCTCCTACAGGCTCAGAGGATCGCAGGACAGTCCTACCTCTGTTACCTCGTTAGGCTAGATCTGCACACTGTGTAAAAGCTCCTCCATAATGAAGGGGCACAGAATCAAACACGAAATAATGAGTGTGTGTGTGTGTTTTTCTTTTGTGTTCAGATTAGATCTCTCTTATCTCTTCTTCTTTACCTTAATTCTAATTATGTCTGTAATCAACTAAAGCAGTTAAACTGTGGTTTAGACTGAGAGTGATGACAGCTACAATCTGGAAACTGATGTGTATGCTGAGTTACAAAATCTTGTGCTGAAAGTAACTGCCACGTAGGTTCATGCCTGAAGGTTTGGGTTGTGTCTCTAATGCATCAACTAAGGACAGTGTGATATTGGGCACACCTCAAATCAGTGTAAAGTCAAATGTATTTTGGACTCAAACATACCATTTCTGGAGAACACATATAACTCTAAACAACTTTGAATATTGACTGTAATGGTGTAGAGGAAATGTTTGTCCCTCCCCCTGTTCCTAGTGAAAATGAACCCCGTGATGTGATAGCATTACAAAACGGGCCTTTGGGAGGATATTGGAGTATGAGGATGTGATCCTCATGAATGGGATTATTGTGCTTATAGAAAAAGATCCAGAGTTCTGATTAGTTCCTTCCATCCCATGAGGAAACAATGAGAAGGTGATGTGAGATGGGCTTTCACAGGCACCAGATTTGCCAGAACCTTGATCTCACACTTCCCAGCCTCTAGAATTAGGAGAAATTTCTGTTATTTAAAAGCTTCTCCCTCTGGGACATTCTGGCGTAGCAGGCTGAATGAACTAAGTCAGTTACTTAATTTTAAACCTCTGGGGCTAAGAGGCCGTGCCTCCCCCAGCTCATTGTTAATGGAGTAAAGAGTTACAAAATTAAAGATATAAGTGGTTTAAATTTGCTGAAAATTCTTTTCCCAAGGTCTAGAAACATTTGTTCATATTTTGGTGTTTTGGTTTTGGTTTTTATGTTGTTGTTTTTCCCCCTAGTACTGGGGATCAAATTCAGGACCTTGTAGTTGCCAGGCAGGCATGGTGCCACTGAACTACTTCCCTGGCCCTTATTCACTATTTTTCTGCTTTTTAATTTTTTTAAAAAATTTTTTGGCTGTTTAAAATCAAGTAACCTCAGTTTAGCATTGTTTGGTAGAACTAGCATTTGGTAAGTTTGTAAGGTGCAGTTTCCTTTCCTTTTTAAAAAAAAATTACATATTTTGCATTTAAAGTTTTTTATGTTTAGATATTTTTCTTTAGTGAAGTATAAATTTCTTTCTTCATGGCCCTTAATCAATTTTAAGCAGTAGGAACTCAGTGGCACTGTTAACTACATCCTGGGCAGCCACTTTACCCTAGTGGGCTTGTCGTACAGCAACAGATTCAGCAGCCTCAGAATAAGTCTCCGGGGACTCCAGGCTATGAAGGAGTTCTGAATTATCAGGCTCACAACAGCGTGCCAGTGATTTTGCCCCCAAGGATACTGTGCATTGCTTGAAAAACTGGAAACAGCCCCTCATGCCACACTTGCTTTTGCTCTTGGAGAGGAGGACAGATGCCCACATGGAAGGAAAAGTTCCTGACTTTGCACATGAACCCAGGCTGTCGCATGACAACTTGTGGAGGAGGTGCGTTAGGTGTTGCTGAGGATTCCTGCGGCACGTTTATGCTGTGGAACACTGCAAACAGCAGGAAGAGGTAGGGGTGGCAGGACATGGACTTATTGTCTGTATTGACGTGTCTCCAGCTTGCTGTGGAACCTATGATGGAACTGGTCTTACGGTACCGAATGGAGGTCTAGCAGGAGCTGGGGAGATCACACAGGGCACAGTTCAAAGGGACAGGGTCTGGTTCCCTGAGCAGTCTAGTGAGGACTTCGTCTTGGTTGGGCAATTTGGTGAGAAGGACATGTGCAGCATGGCTCTGAGCCTGCAGGTCAGCTGCTATGACGTGACTGAGGGAGGTGCTGGCTGTTAAGGGTCCATGACAGGATTGGGCACAGCTTGGACCTTGCCATTCTCTGCATATGCAGCTCTTCTCTGTGCTAGGATAAAGCTACTTCTAATGTCTTGGTGGCCAAAAGCTGTCATTCTTTCTGTTAATTGCTTTAATGGCTTCTGGGGAGGAGAAAACCAAACCCTTCGCTGTGGCCACCCTCCATCATAACCCTTACATTTTTGGTTGTACCAAATAGAAAACTCTTTCTGAAGGGATTCATCATCAGCACCATCATCAAGATTTTTCATGTAAAAGTTAACACCCTTGGGTCTGGTGATCTTATCTTCTTCGTGCTTAAGCTCCCTCTGGTGGTCTACCTTTTTTTAAAGACAGGGTCTTGCTTTGTAATTCACGCTGCCCTGAACTCACTGTGTAGTCCAGGCTGGCCTTGCACGCACAGTGATCCTTCTGCCTCAGCCTCCCGTGAGTGCTGGGATTATAGGTATGCAGCACTACATCCAGCAACCTTTTAAAAGAATTTAACCAATGTAAACTTGTTTTCCATGAGCCACCTTCCATTCATCTTATCTACAGCTTCCTACATCTTTGTGTATTTCAAAGGTTAGAAGTCCTAATCCTTTGGGTCTTCCACTTTCTTTAGTCATTACTTTCACACTTGAGGCAGGTCCAGACTTTGAAAGAAATCCTTCAAGTATTCACCACCCACTCACCAGCTGTCTTCTTCAAAATTCTCGAGACATACTTTGGCCAACTCTTTTGCCCTGCCTCTAAATTCTGCTTTCCATTCTTTCCAAGATTTAAGTTGTCCAACAAATACTTTATGACCACTTAGAAGCATCCTACTCATTTTTTTCACTAGCATTTTCAGCTGCTTTGTATTAGTCAGTGCTTACTAAGTCAGATGTAGAAGAGTGCACAATGTCTGTGCGCTGGAGAACAGAGGATCCGGTTGATGCCCCGTGTAATCTCCCCGGCTCCTCCTAGACCTCCATTTGGTACTGTAAAACCAGTTCCATCACAGGGTCCACAGCAAGCCGGAGACCTGTCAATGCAGACCCATGGCAGTGTATGGTGCAAGTCCAGATCAGGAGACCAAAGGAGGTGTGCCAGAAAGCCGAGGGCTGCACTGGAAGCCAGAAGACAACATCCAAGATGAAGGCAAGGACTGACGCTCCCCAGAGAAAGGAGACAGCCAGAGCTCTTCACAGAAAATAGCCCGAACTTCTCTGCAGAAAGGCAGTCGCAAGGGAGCTCCTGCAAGCAAGAGCCGCTGAAATGCTCCCCTCTCCTTCTCCATTTTATACTCTTCCAACCACAGTCCTCCTTAAGGTGGGCCTTACACCCCAGAACCATTCTGACTCCATTCAGCTGGGCGTTCCCACTCAATTTAACAATTAATCATTTGACCACCACACGCTTGCTCAGTCTCAGACTGTGCAATTCCACAGCCTTGGGACCTACTGTTTCATCACAAACTACCTTGTATAAAAGAATATTCAAAGAGCAGGAAATATACAGTACTTCATTATCAGTAGATTTGACCAAGCTTTTAATGAACAGCTGCCCTACTCCACTTCGGCAAAGGCGTGGATACCTCATGATGCCCTGTTCCTTACAGCATCACAATTCCTGGTCTTCAGAGCACACACTGGCTGCCGGAAGTGCACGTATGCGTGTAGCACGAGGCGGGGCGAGTGGGCGTGTCTCTGGAGACCCCTTCTCTGGAGGAGTGGGTGTTGCCCAGCTGTGGCAGGGCTGTAGCTCCTGTTGAGAGGCCTCGGAGCAGCCCGAGGTGCTGGGCTTCCTCTCAGCACAGCTGCCTGCGGAGCCAGGGGCCGCAGCAAGGGCAGAGGGACGGAAATAACTGTGACTGAAGCTGCTCAGCGGTGTCCGACTGGGCGGACCTGCCCCGAGGTCAGGGAGCAGCCTGGCAGGTTCTTCTCAGCTGCTTCCCCAGACTGTTTGATAAAAGG
This sequence comes from Thryonomys swinderianus, assembly GCA_004025085.1. Classification (NCBI taxonomy): domain Eukaryota; kingdom Metazoa; phylum Chordata; class Mammalia; order Rodentia; family Thryonomyidae; genus Thryonomys; species Thryonomys swinderianus. The sequence goes on along the minus strand of PVIC010024277.1, from coordinate 1,999 downwards.
GGAAAGGAAGAAAGGCTCTGGCACGGGGAATGCAGATTTTTTTTTTTTAACTGGGAGGAGGTAAAAAGATAGTTTTTATTGGTACATTTTATATACACATCATGAGCACACTGGAATTTGAACCAGTATATATGCTACAAGTTAGTTCTCATCTTCACTCAGTCCCCTACCCACCCTACAATCCCTCACCCCCTATATTCATATGCTTTCTTTTTTTAACATCATGTTTTTTCTTAGCCTTCATTACTTAGCCCTGCCCTTTTCCCTGTGAATATTTTCTATTTTATAATATCTATCATACCTTCTGGAACTCATTTACATCTTCAGATTCTCATACCAGAGAAAAGATACAGTATTGGCACCTCTGTGACCTATTTATTTCATACTCATTTATGAGTATGTCCTCAAGGTACGTCCATTTGAGTATAAGTGACTCAAATTTATATACTTATTTTAGAGTAATACTCCATTTTATAGAAAAACCACATCTTCTTTATCCAGTCTATAGACATTTGGGTTGTTTCCAAGATTTAGCTCTCACAAACTGAGCTGCTATGAACATGGGTGCACATATGTTACTATGATATAATTCCTTTATTTCATGATTTCTTGTAAAATGATAAATGTGTATTTTGAGCCTATAGCATATCTATACTCTGAGAACTAACCACAGGGTAGAAACTAATAACAGATTCTTACATAGAATCACTTTAGCACACACATGCCCAGTACTGTATTGAATACAAATAATAATAACTTGTTTAAGACTTACCACAATCCTGTGAGATGTGAGTTTTGTCTACTATTTTTACTAATGAGAGCACTAAGGAATAGAATCTATTAAAATAATAACACGGCTGGGGATTTAGCTCAGTGGTGCTGCCGCCCGCTTTGCAGACTTAAGATACCAAGTTTGATCCCTAGTATCACAAAATAAAATAAATAAAATAACCAAAAATAGTTATAAAAACTGATAATTCTAAACCTTTACTTTTAACAAAGTAATGTTCCTAATGCAAAATATACTGCAATATAGGGCCGGAGGGTTGGCTCAGTGGTTCCGGCGCCTGCCTCGCAAGCGCAAGGTCCTGAGTTCAATCCCCGGTAACCACATAGAATGCTGGGCATGGAGACATGCCCACCAACAGTCAACACCGCGTACCACAATGCCGGACGTGGTGGCTCACGCCTGTCATCCCAGCACTCGGGAGGCAGAGACAGGAGGATTGCTGAGTTCGCGGCGGCTTGCCTGGGCTACATAGTGAGCTCAGGGCCAGCCTGAACTATAAAGCGAGACCCTGTCTCAAAAAAAAAAAAATACTGCAATATAATTGTGTATAATTATACTAAAAACATTTGCTTATGATATACAAGGTATGATTTTATTTGGTGCTTATAAATTGAGACCATATTTTTAGTGTCATTCAGAAATACACATTAGTGTCTGATGTCATTCATGAACATGAGGCCTAGACCTCAATATCATTAGAGAACTTGAGCTTTGATAAAGTTCATCGGAGGCATCCCTGGACCTTAATTCCAAACCCCTATTTTTCCACTTCCCTTTCTACAGCTACAACTAAAATAGTACTGAAAAGAACTCCAATGTACTTTAACAGATTTGGTTTTGGCTTTGATCTAGGACACTAATTTTTTAAATTTAGAGCTTTAAAATTACTTTTATTAGTTCCATTGGGGTGGTGTAATAAGGAATCTAGAATGGTCTCACCTCATTTTTTATCATTCACTTTAAAAATTGAGATATAGGGCCGGAGGGTTAGCTCAGTGGTTCCGGCGCCTGCCTCGCAAGCGTAAGGACCTGAGTTCGATCCCCGGTTACCACATATAATGCTGGGCGTGGTGGCTCACGCCTGTAATCCCAGCACTTGGGAGGCAGAGACAGGAGGATTGCTGAGTTCGCGGCGGCTTGCCTGGGCACTATAGTGAGCTCAGGGTCAGCCTGAACTACAAAGCAAGACCCTGTCTCCAAAAAGCAAAA
>PVIC010024276.1:5386-26277 GCA_004025085.1 Thryonomys swinderianus | reverse complement strand
GCGGCGGCTTGCCTGGGCACCATAGTGAACTCAGGGCCAGCCTGAACTACAAAGCGAGACCCTGTCTCAAAAGCAAAAAAAAAAAAAAGAAAAAAGAAAAAGAACCAATTCTTAGGCTTGGTAATAATACTCAAATTGTCTAGACTGAGACAGACAGGGTGCATCCATTCTTGGCAGATTGTGGAGCTAAAAAGCCATGTATGTGGCAGCAGTATCTAACAACACAGAAGAAGCTAAGCTATAGGAGAAAATGGAGGGACGTCCCTAGAAAGAAAAAAAGACAAGAGCCTAGGGCTTTCGAAAGACACAGAGAGAGATTGCAGTTCCTCCTTTCTGATTCTCAAGCCCATGCCCGTGAGTTTTAGAACAATTTCTTTCTAGCCATACCTGACATTTCTAAGATGGCCTCTGTGTATGTGTGTGTGAGAGAGAGAGGGACAGAGACAGAGATAGAGACAGAGAGAAGCAGAGACCTTCGGTGCCATAGACTACAGACTGGAACACCGTGCAACAAGGACTTGTTTGGTGTGAGAATCCTGACACTGTAAATCTAGAGGTGCCAAGAGTACAGCCCATGGGCCTCACTCCTACCTCAGCCATTTTCTGAGTTGACTAATTAATGCCTGTATACATCTGGGCAAACATTTTTGTATGGGTATGTTTTCATAAAATCTGTGTTCTTACCTCCTTTGAAAATACTTCCTAGGTGAAGCATCATACACCCTCAACCATCTGTGAGGTCTAAATTGGCTCTAGTAGAGATACTGCAGCATCCAGCACGCACCTGCTGCTCACAAGCTGTGGGCCCCATGAGGCCTCCACTTCAGCACCTTCCCTGCACCGCTGTCCTCCTTTCCTGAACTTGTGAGGCCCCCAAATTGGAGTAAGTTCCTGACACCCTATTGCAAAAGCTCTGGGCTGTATTTTCTTTCTCTCCTTTGCATGCTTCTGAAGGCCCGACTCGTATGTTCTTCTGAGAGATCCCAGGCAGTGCTCCCTCCAACCCCTGCATTCAGACCCGGGCATCCCTTTTTAACTAAAATTAATGGCTTGTCATTAAAGCATGATGCTGGTGCCTGAGGAACAGGCATTTCATCTGCCTCAGCAGTATATCTACAGCAAAGGATGAAAGCTAGAAAAATCAAACAATTCTTCATTTCTCCAGAAAACTTTCCTTTAACTAAATTAGAAACCATTTTGGAAAATCTTTTTTTTTATTATTTTTTTATTTTTCTTCAGAGTGAATCTTTGCCACCACATCATTATCACAAATCCCAAACACAAGCTCCAGGGTTGAAGGTACCGATGAAGGGATGAAGGTGATCTGAACGTTACAACTATCAAATTTCAATTATAAAATCACCTGGCTTACAGAACTGATTAGATGTTCTTCCATTTGGGACCCTGAATACGTATTTTGAACAAGCAAAAAGTGTGTCATCATATTTCTGATTCAAATGGAAGTGATTTATTCTAGCTTGGAGACCCTGCTGGCACTGGGGCCTTCTTCATCCTTTAATGTGTCTTAGGGTAAATCAAGGAGAATGTGGACAAATGCATGGACCTGCAAAGGAGATGTCAGTCCCCAAAGTCTTGAAAAATCTGGGGTCTTAGCATCTGTTAAACCACAGTAATGCTTTTTGAAGGCCATTTGTAAAGAAGCAGGCTGCTTCCTTTACTTCTAATGTTTAAAGGCTTTGGAAACCATTAACATCTTTCAAACGAAGTCCGATTCCTAGCGAACTGCACATTTGGGAGGATGCAGTCATCGCTCGCTTCTGACATCTGAATGAACTTTTCCAGCTCGCCACTTGAGGGCAGGAGATCAAACCTGTCACTGAAGTAATTTCAGGCTAATGAAGAACGTCCTACCTTCTCACCATAAGGCGAGGGCTGTATGAGGTGAGAGGAAAGACATCAACTATGCCACCGCCTTCCATTTGTCAAGATAAGATTTGTCTCTGCAGAAATACATGACTGTGAATTTCAAACAGAGTCAAATGAGAGGCTCAGCTAAGTTTTTGTTTGTTTTTTGTTTTTTGTTTTTTTGTTTTTTTGAGACAGGGTCTCGCTTTGTAGTTCAGGCTGTCTCTGAGCTCACTATGGAGCCTAGGCAAGCCTCGAACTCAGCAATCCTCCTGTCTCTGCCTCCCGAGTGCTGGGATGACAGGCGTGAGCCACAGTGTTATGCACATTTTAACCAGGTTCTTTTAGCCCTTTTTTAAAACAGCAACAGCAATAAAGGAGAGTACATACACTTATCCAATTCACTATTTTATGAGACTCAGTCAGAGACATACAAAAACTTTGGCGAGTTGATCCAGCAACCTACAGTCACCCTTCAACAAGAATATTAAATGTTCACATACCTGACTTAAGACTATAATACATGTACAGGTGAAAGTCATCGCACTGAACTCCAGGGAGAGCTGGACCTTGTATCCTGCCACGCTGTCAGCCCTCCCACATCTGCCTTCAGATCCCACACGGAATGTGGAATATCTGCCTGTATGACCACTGTGGGAACCTGCAGAACCTTAAATTATAACCCCCTTGAGCAACTGTGGACTCGCTATAAGGTGACTGTTTCAGTTCCAGCGAAGTCTGAGAAATCAGGTGCTCTCAAAGATAGGAAAGAAATAGTGGAAACCCAGATGGGATGTGGCTGTGTGACCCCTGCCGGGTCAAGGGGTCATAACTGGCAGAAGACCAGAGGGTCTTTTTTTGCCACAGTTCATGTCTCTACTGAGATCTAAACCTCAGCCCTGCAGCTTTGTTCCCCCAAAGAAAGGCATTAGTGAAGAAATAGGGAGCCTGTTTTCTTAGCAATAAAGACTTAGAGATGAGTGGTGGTTACCAGTTCCTGAATTCCTGGTTTGCTGCAAAACAATGTTAACTGATACAAGATATTTTTTTAAAAAAAGCCTTTGTCTCAGTGTTTCCTTCTTCCTACATGAGATATCAATCAGCAAAGTGGGAATTAATCCTAAAATGCCATATATCATATAACAGACATAGTAAGAAACCAGTAAACTGTAAATGAGTGGATCGTTCGAATAAATGAAATTTGCCCCCCTGACCATGCACTTCTTAAAAGCATATCGTGTAGAGACATAGACTATAGATTATTTGTAATACAAATACATCTAAACTTTGTAAATAATTTATCTGTAATAAGATGTGTTTACAAGTGCACATATTTTTATCATGCATGTGTAAGTATATAATTGCTGCTTAACACATCAGCTAATGAACATGACTCCTTCTCAGTAACATAGGACTCAATCAGGAAAATATGTGTATGTGGCACTCTTAGCATCCTAATGTTATTGGGCATTTTATTTGTTCTCTTATAATTGTTTTAGTCTGTTATTTTCAGCCATTATGAATGATTTCAGGATGATGGTTCTAATAATCTTTCTCAGGAACCCAGATACTTCCAACCTGATCCCTTAACTTGTAATAGGCTAAGGACAAATAAACTGAATGTTTTGTGTGGGGGTGGGATGTGTGTGCTTGTGCACGTGCATGCACACATGTAGCATTTGATTGTATGTCAGCCTTGAAGGACTCCTCCAAGAATAAAGTTGAGGAGTCTTATTGACCAGGCATTCCAGCCACATAGTTACCTTTCAGAATTCTCTCTTTGGCTCCCAACAGTTCACGTGGCTGTTTGTGACAGCCTGACGTGCGAGAAACTACTGGTTCATGATATTATGTAAAATCTTTTCAATTGAAGGTACAATGAAACAACTCAGGTCTCCAGACCAAGTTCAGACCACAAATTGCATAATCTTGTCATGTCACATAAAACAAAACACTACTGAGTACAAAGCAACATTTAACACATGAAGGACAAAGTGTTAATTCGGGGTTCAGAACTGCTTGGAGAAAGAAATGCAAAGTAGTAGATTAACAAACACTTGTCTTTAAATCTTCAGAGTCACACCTGTCACAGGCTTCGAAGTCCCATGGAGAACTCATCACCTTATCCGTGCCTGCCTGGTGAAGGCTCCACCTCTGAAGTGCAGGGAGCAGCAGCACCTGCTATGTTTGTATATTTTCACTGTTAATCCTGCTCCAGCGTGCAAAAGTACAAGGAACGGCCTTCCTTTTCCCCTTTGTCTATTAATATTTCTCTCTCTTCTTGTCATCTTTAATTCTGATGTGCAATTTATCCTCTTTCCATTTCTCTTTTCTCCTGCGCTTCGAGGTTGCAGGTAGTCTAGTGACTTCACCGACAGCCCTCTCTGGTTTACTAAGGCTCTGACTTGTCTTCTAAATTATCTTTGGTCAGAATTAATAGATGGCAACATTCTCTGCCTTCTCCCACAGGCTGCCCCTTAGCAACCACTTCCTCCATCTCATGTTCTCTACTAATAGTTCTCTATCTACCAAGAGCCCTGCTAGACTTAAGTACCTTGAAGAAAGGCAGCTTCTTATTTACTGATCATTTTCATAACACCTAGTGAATAGTAGCCATTAGAGCCAAATACATGTGAATAGGAATTTGAGTATATCCCATTAAATCGATGTTATCTCTACATGATGGTAAAAATAATATGCTATATTTATACAGGGTATTTTTAAAGCTCTTTAATATCCAATACCTTAGTTTAAATACACAGCAAAATGGTGGTGTGAAGGAAATCAAGGCATTTATGATGTGCCTGTCCAGCATTCATTTAGTTGTCTCCCAGTTTTGAAACTCTGATTATTCTGAATAAAAAAAAGGATCCTTGTCCTGTTTTTATTCCAAGCAGCATAAGTGGCACTAGCTCCAGTCCTGATCTAGAAGCAGTGGTATGATGGACGTGCGTGCACCCCAACACTACATTCCCTGGGTTCTGGAGATTGTTTTAGGGATGAACACTGAGCCCAAAAAAGGAATAAAAGGGATACAATTCTGGAACTGTTGCAAGATTCTTGGGGAAGCAAAATAATTCATTTCTGATAGAGTAGCTGTGACATGGGGATGTAAACCAACTTGGTTCCATAAGAGGGATACAGCAGGAAGAATAGATCGAACAGAAAAAGAAAATGCAATCTGCTCTAGGCCATCATCTGAGCCTCAGGATCCAGCTGCACCTGAAACTAATAACAGAACATTTTTAAAAGAAACCAAAAAATGTCTGTTTTTCATAGAGCCATTTGAATGGGCTTTCTCTATTTGCAAAAGAAGGAGTCCTAACTGATCTCCAAACTAGTGTTGGTGCAGATTTAGATCTGTCTAAATCTAAATTAGATTGGGATCTGTCTAAGACCATGAACTCACTCCTGCTCTCAGTCAGTGATTTATTTTTTCCAAAAATTCTTGTCACTCATGCAAGTTACATTGAAAATGAGCTTTTCTTTCCTCCTCTTACTAATCAAATTTTTTCTCCTCCTACCCCAGACTTATTTCTGCACAACACAAAATCATAAAATACTAAAATCCCTTGGCAACATACCAAAAGGGTCAAAAAACCAAAATAAATTATCAGTGGGTCTTATGAAAAATCCAGGGCTACCTCAGATTTCCTTCACACAGCTCAGACAAGTCCACCATATACTGACATCTCTCGCAACATTTCTTATCCACAGTATGAGTGAACATATTCACTTCTGTTCCCTTTTGCAATCTTCCCCGTGCCATAACACACGATTTCATCTTTCTTTCCAGACCCAGGTGAATCCTTCCTCCAAATGACAAGAATAAAAATTATTCAAGCAGAACAGTTTTTTAAAATGTCATGAACTGGGACAAAGAAATGAAACAGATTGAGGTCTCCCAATGTGGGACACGTAAATAATCCAATAGTAGATTCTGGAAGGCAGCTCTCAGAAGCCAGCACTTAAGATCTCCGTCCCAGGCCAAAGGAGACTGGCTTCAGCTGTTCCAACAATGCCTACTCAGGGACATCCAAAATACAGAGGACTGTGTTCTCACCTGGCTTCTTTCACAGAACAGAACCTCACGAAATTAGGAGGAAGGAAAACAAACCTTGAGGCTGGTGGGAAATGCTGACCTCCAGAGCTGGATACAAGATCAAGGTCAGAACTATAAATCCTTATACACATGTGAGATTAAACAGGTCAGCAAGCTTTTAGGATTCATTTTGTTTGACTTGCCACGTGCCTGGAATACACACACACAATCAATTTAACAGTCCTCATAGTGGTGGGTTCATGCATTGCATATTTGCAAAATTACCCATGTGCTAAAATTTGTGACCCCCAAATCAATTTCCATAGTGCCTTCACAGACATAAGCAGAAGGACAAAAGACTTTCATCATTTTCCACGTGCCCGGCTGAGGCAGACAAGGCCATGCACTCAGCCTTCCTGTTTGTGCAGTTACACCTCAAACAAGTATCTTATGATACACTTAATGCCATGACTTTGGGCATTATCCTGCTTCTTGGTGTCTGGAGTTCTAAGTGTTATGAAGCCAAATGTAAATAAAAAGAAAATGTGTAGTAGACCCTTCATGCAGGCATGAGTTTTTATGCTGCTGGCTGCGTGGTCAGTATTAATGAATTGCAATATATATTAAAAAGATGGTCACATGAGGCAAAATTATGTATTGATCAGGGAACAAATTTGTTGGAACCAGAAGCTTACAAAAGTCTAACCCCGTATTTTTCTACAAGTAATTCTTCCATGTTTGCTAACCAGTGACTATCTGGAATGTAACTACTGGGCATAACGAGGCTTGCATGTACCAGTATGTGTGTGAATATGTGTGTGAGTGCGTGTGTGTGTGTATACGGGTTTATGCACACATATTTTTCTCAATTTTTATGTATTTGATTTATTGCAGTAATACATGCATACCAATGTATAAAACAGCCAAATTCATGATAACTAAATCTTGGAAACAATTCAAATGCTCATCAAATGGTGACTGGAGAAAGAAAATGTGGTTTGTATACACAATGAAGCACTACTCTGCCATAAAGCAAGATAAACTTGAGTCATTTGTAGGGAAATGGATGCACCTTGAGACCATAACATTAAATGAAATAAATCAGACATACAAGTTTAAATCTTGTATGGTTTTTATATGTGAAATCAAAATTATCAATAAAGAGTAAATTAAAAGATATGTAATAGAAAATAGAGAGATCTTTCTCAAAAGGGAAGAGGACCAAGAGATGGCGGACGGGACACAAAAGGTACTAAGACATATTATGTAGGTGTATCACCTTCACACAAAGGATGCAAATATTATTTGCTGTAGATATATGCTAATAAAATAATAATAAAATGGCCTTACAACAATAAAGTATGTATAGGAGCAAAAGAGCTCAATTAAACTAATCAACCTGTTCATCATCTCTTTTTTCCTTTGAGAATATTTTAAAACTACTGTCTTAACAATTTAAAAAATACAATACATTGCATTAACTAGAGTCACCATATACACATTTGTCTTTAGCTGACATTCTGTACAGACAGGTCTTCCTTCATATTGTTTCTTCTTTTAAAAAAAAAAGACATTATCACCCTATATCATAATGAAGTTCAGGAAATACAGCTTCAGTCAGAAAATGTAGGGCCTACTTCATTCAGTTCTAACAGATAAGAGATTATAAAATACTCATTATAAGGCAGTCTTCGAGTAGGCAAAGAAAAATAAGAGAAAGATGAAAAAGTCTGACTTTGAGCTGGTGCATCCCTGCTTTTCTCATCTACTCCAGTCAGAGAGGTCACTAGGGAACCATGGAGACTGCCTGCTCCCTTAATCCCTGTGAAGCTAGATCTAACCTCAGAATCTTCTCCACAGGTGACAATTATGATGGCGATCTTCTTGCTTGCTCTCAACTTCCCCAGTTTAAGTGAATCATAGATTTGTCTCTCAAAATCTAAGGTATTATACTGATAGTGGCCAGAATGTTACTGATAGAGTCATCACCACAAACACATACAGCATAGCATAGCATTAAGGTAAAGCATAGTATGTGACAGTTTGGGACAACACATAGAAACTCAAGATAAGATTGACATCATAAATCTTACAATGGTAAAAAGAGGATACACTTAGATAAAATTCCAACTTTGCACTTTCAAAGACCTTAAATAATTTGATATCCAGCTAATTCAGAGTTCCTATTGAAATAACAGAACAGTTGTCCATCCCACGTCATGGCACAGATAGAAGGCATGTAGGCTTGTAGAGCAGAGTACACCATTTTATTTATGTTTTTTGTCTCTCATTGGAAGCTATGTGCAATACACACAGCTGGAGTCCAATGTGTATCTCTTGAACTAACCAGAGAACACTTAGTATTTGCTGTCATCTTCATCCAAAGACGTGCCATAGAAAGACACTGATAATTGTGCATCTAATTTCAGGGGATTATATCCAAATTACTCAATGTACTAAAAAGAAAAACAATCTCTACTGAACAACTGCCCTCTGTACCTGAAGGCAACATGAGTATAGTAGAAGGGAAGAATGTAACTAGACCTGGAAAGGAGAGAATCATAGGATGTTGATAAAAAGAAAAACTGAGAGACAAGCACTAAAGATTTATTAGTTCCTAAATACGTTGTGCCTGGCTTAAGAGGGCACCAATCGGACCTTCCTATCAAATACTGTAGACTGAATGCATGTGTTTCATTTCATTCTCCAAGCCTGTAAAGAATCTAAACCTCAAGGCCAGAAGTGGACAAGTTTTGTTTAAGCTCATGGACTTTAAAACCCTTTCTCATTTTTTAATCTTTATCTTTATTAGTACATTGTATATACACATCATGATCACACTCAATATTGGGAATTTGTACCAATGTACGACACAATTTAATTCTCATTTTTTTCCCATTTCCCTACCCACCCCATAGCCCCCCACCCCCTAAATACATAAACTTTGTTTCCTTTTTTTATTACCATTACATTTTCTCTTACCCCTCATTAATGGCCCCTCCACATTTCCCTTTGAATATTTTCTATTTCACAATATCCATCATACATTCTAGAACTCATTAACATTTTTAGTTTCTCAAGCCATAGAACAGACGCAATATTTACACATCTGTGACCTTTCTCATTTCTCATTCCTTACCAGAAGAGAAACACAAGGTTTCCCCAGAACACAAGGAAATTCAACAATATCAAAGATAAAGTGGGAAAAACACACTTAAATGACCATCAAAGAGAAAAACTCTCAAAACCATCAGCAGATAACAAAAAATTATTATCATATTACTATATTATTATCAGAGATAATACTATTACTCTGGTATTATTAGAGATAAAAATAGATACTGTATCTGTCAAAGTTGCAGGGCACCATGAAAAGAAGCAATATTTAGAGAAATAAAAAAATTTAATTTCTTGGAAAGTATAACTATGACTAGAGGAATAAAAATTGAAACTGAAGTTGAAATTCTTCAGATAGTATATAAAAGTATGAAAAAAAGGCCAGAGGGTAGCTCAGTGGTTCCGGCGCCTGCCTCTCAAGCACAAGGTCCTGAGTTCGATCCCTGGCAACCACATACAATGCTGGGCATGGAGACTCACGCCCACCAGCAATTAATACCACATACCACAGTCCCAGGTGTGGTGCCTCACGCCTGTCATCCCAGCACTCAGGAGGCAGAAGCAGGAGGATTGCTGAGTTCGAGGCTTGCCTGAGCTACATAGTGAGCTCAGAGCCAGCCTGAACTACAAAGCAAGACCCTGTCTCAAAAAAACAAAATCAAAATGAAAAAAAGTAAAAGGTTAACTTAAAAGCTCCAGAAGCAAGCATAGGTTAAAAAAGAATGTAAGATGTTATCAAATTAATAATATCCACTAAATTCATAAAACTAAAAAACAAGACTCCATATTTAATGTACTAACCTAGTACCCAATAGATACTAGATAATACACTAACCTAACACTTTGTACACTGAAAAAGAGCAATCATACACTATTTTAATCATACCAGCAATAAAAACTAAAGGAATGAGAAATTGTCATACTAGAAGAAACCAGAAGTCAGGTTGGCATCATTCGTCTCAATCCCAACACTAGATTCGAACCCACAAAGAACAATACTTTCAAAACTCAGGGCCTAGAATTATTTCTGAAAGTATATATTAACCAAATTGTCAATCAAATAGGAAAATAAAAAGGTTTTAAACATAAAATTCCTCAGAAACTTCACCTATGCTCGTCTACACTAGAAGATACATAAACTGTCCAAGGAAGGTTAAAAAAAAAAAGACAGGGAAACAAAGAAACTCCATGATCCTCTGTAAGAAGCAAGGTAAGACAATTCCTGGGATACAAGCGAAGACACAGTACCAGAGTGACACCTGGATCCCTGTGACTTTCTCATTCATCTCCAAAAGCACTAAGCCAGAGTCCAGCAGACTAAAACGCCTCCCAAAAAGTCCCCCCCCATTAAACTAATACATTACTTAATATGTTTCAAGGCATAAAGATTTATTCCACATGACAAAGTTTGAGAGTATCTTTTTCATCTGTAAAATAAAAGACTAGACTCACAGATCACTATATATATTTTTAGGTCAAACAAATTTTGATCTATAAGCAATGACCCCAAATTCTTGAAAGATGAAAACCTGTAGCTTAGAATCAAAGTCAAGAATGCATGATCTAGAAAATAATATTTAGAAAAACACTTTATTTATAGCAAAAATTTAAAAGTTGGCTGTTTCAAATGCATTGTGCTTCCACCAGTCAAAATGTAATCTACTTTCCTGCCATCTCTCATGGATACATTTCTATTGGGCAGTTTCATCAACTACAGTAACTGGGGTCCCCAGAGGTGGCGGTGTAAGCAGGGACCATCTCTCAGAGGGCATATCTCAGAGGAAGACCTACTAGTTGCAGACTAAAAGAATTTGAGGATTAAGAAAACACTAAATAGTACTCCTTTGTATATAAATATATTTTCTGTATCCATTCATCAGTTGAAAAGGCTATCTCCAAGATTTGGCTATTACAAGTTGTGCTGTTATAAAGATAGAAAATATTCAAAAGGAAGTGTGATGGTGAGTAATGAGGGGTAAGAAAAAATGTGATGGTAAAAAAAAGAGAAACAAAGCTTATATATTTAGGGGGTGGGGCATGGGGGGGTAGGGGAATAAGAAAAATAAGAATTAAATCATGTCATATACTGATGCAAATTCCCAGTATTGAGTGTGATCATGATGTGTACATACAGTGTACCAATAAAGATTTTTAAAAGGGAAAAAAAGATGAGTATGCACCTATCACTGAAACATGAGGGAAATTTCTGGTCAAGTGAAATTTCTAGTTTTGATATTTTAAGATATCTCTACACTGATCTCCATAACAGTTATACTAGTTTGCATTTTTACTGGAAATGTAGAAGGGTTCTTTTACCCTAAAGCCTCATCACCCTCCGTTATTATTTAATTTCTTGATAATAACTATTCTTCCTGGAGTAAGATAGTGTCTAAGCCTTGCTTTGATTTGCATTTCTCAAATGGCTAATTATGCTGAATATTTTTCAGATATTTATTGGCCATTTGTACTTCTTCTGAGAAGTGTCTGTTCATTTTATTGGTCATTTATTGATTGAGTCTTTTATCTTGGGACCCTACTGTTTTAATTCTTTAGATACTCTAGGTATTAGTCCTCTGGCTGAGACGTGGCTAGCAAAAGTTTTCTTCCCATTCCACAGGTTGTCTTTGCACTCTGCTGGTTGTGTCATTTGATGCACAAAAGCATTTTCATTTGATGTGATCTCTTTTGTTTATTCTTAGTACTCTTTATTGTGTCACTGGGCTTCTGTTAAGAAAGTCTGCCTATGCCTATGTCTTAAAGAGCTTTCCCTGTTTTATTTTCTAGCAGTTTAAGTGTTTATGTTTCTATATCTAGATCTTTGATCCATTTGATTTTACTTTACTACCTAGTGAGATATATGGATCTAGACCTAATCTTTTGCTTATAGGTATATGGACGCACCTTGAGACCAGTCTGGCAAAGGAAATAAATCAGACACACAAGCTTAAACATCCCATGGTTTCTCTTAGATGAGAAACCTAAAATATAAATAAGTAGAGAATACAGTACAGATAAAAGAAAGTAGGGAGATCTTCAAATGGAAAGAGGAATAAGAATCAGAAGGTGTAGGGGAAATTGGAGGGGAAGAGAACAAAAAAGAATGAAGATATGTTATATAAATTTATAAACTCCCCACAGTAAAGGTAATCATTCTGTAGTGGAAATGTATTAATAATATTTTTAATTTAAAAGAGAAGCCAGTGAAGTATAAGGCTCTCACTTAACCAACTTATCTTTGTATTTGCTAGTTACTAAGAACAAAACCTTAAATGCATGTGAAATATTCTAAGAAAATAGGAATTAAAGTACTTTCCCCCAAAAATGAAATTTTTTCTCTTCTGTCTCTATGTAGGCTAGGGATTAAGGCTGATCATATATTTTATGTTTAGTAGCAGTGAATTCTAAACTTAAATTGTTAATATAAAAACAAGTGACCATATGTTTATTTGCTCTCCATACTTCGTCATCTGAGAAGCATCTATTCATTTCATATTCATTTTTGGACTGGGTCTTTAGATTTGGGCAGTCTGATTCTTTTAGGTATTCATATTTTCTAGATAATACTCCTTTCTCTGAGGAATAGCTGATAATTATTTTCCCATTCTGTGCTCTGTTGCTTCACTCTGGTGATATTTTGTTTTGCTGTGCAAAACCTCTGTAATACAATAACAACTGTTGATTCTTTTATAATATTTTCTGAAAAACTGGGGGTTTTGCCTATACCTGTGTTTTCAAGAGTTTTCCCTATTTTATATTCCAGAAAGTTAAATGGTTCTGTTTTAATATTTAGACCCTTGATCTTTGTTTTCTATGTATCCCCTCATTTCTAACATTATTCTGTTTCCATTGTCCAACTTTACCTGTGGCTCCTCTGACCTGACTGTATTTGCCACACTTTCCCTGACTGCCCCCCACATTCTTACCTGTCTTTGTCCTCAGATGCCCTGAGCTGGAATGATCTCCGGTCCTTCTCTCCCTTACACCAAACCACTAGGGAAGCATCACAAGGCTTACAAATAAGGATATTGGCCAAGGGCAACTGGCTTAAATGTTCAGGAAGTCAGGAAAGACACTAAGAGAGACGGAGTTGGATGAGAGAAATAGCTACCAATATGTGTTTGGCACACTGACGTCACTGTGGTTGAGAACACTTGTTTAAAATAGCTAATAGGATTCACCATGTTCCCAAAACAAAGAAAGGATACATAATTGAGTTAACTATCATGCTGGTCATTGCACACTGTATACATACATTGAAAGACCACATGGCACCCCATAAATATGTACAATTTTTGGTCAAAACTTTTGTCAAAAATTAAATGCTAGGGCCGGAGGGTTAGCTCAGTGGTTCTGGCGCCTGCCTTGCAAGCGCAAGGTCCTAAGTTCGATCCCCGGTAACCACATATAATGCTGGGCATGAAGACATGCCCACCAACAACCAACACCGCATACCACAATGCCGGACGTGGTGGCTCACGCCTGTCATCCCAGCACTCAGGAGGCAGAGACAGGAGGATTGCTGAGTTCGCGGCGGCTTGCCTGGGCACCATAGTGAGCTCAGGGCCAGCCTGAACTACAAAGCGAGACCCTGTCTCAAAAAGGAAAAAAAAAATTAAATGCTAGAAAACAAAGATGCTAGAGTCAATTCTTGGATTCCCTTCATGCTTTAGGCTCTTTCAAAAAAAGTACAGTGAAAAGTACATGCTGTCTGACAGATGAGGAAACACTGCAGTACACATATGCACATATATTTACATAGAATGTAAATTTTCAAAGCTACACTGGGATTCTTAATGTTTAGGGGGCAGCACCTTCTGCTTTGAGTGCTTGCACTAGACTGTTACACGGCGCAAAATGTGAACATGTTCATGCAGACAACAGAAAGGACAGGTCATTGGACTGGAAGAAGGTAATCCTTCTAAATCAATATACCCTTTGCACAAAGCTGATGTCCAGAAATAAAGACCCTGAAAGAGACTGCTACATATGCTGCCAGTGGAAAGCAGTAGGCTAAAAAAACTCCTAACAACATGGGAGGATCAACATGAGAGGAATGAGGGAAATGTTAGGGATGAAGTGAATAGTACTGTCCCAGGTCACAGGGGCACTGTAAGCCCGTGTCACCCTGTGTTTCCCTCTTCCACTGCAAAATTCCCTACTTTTAAAACAATAGAAGGGTGAAAGATGGGTAAATATTAACCCAATTTATTCCATCACATCATAGTGACTCATGGAATTTTTTTTACTTTTTCTCTTAACTCTCAGGTAGTTAAGATGTGACCTCTGGTTCTTTACATATGTGCTTCACTCTCATTAATGTCAACATGAAATAAAAAAATGTATTGGACCACCTATATCAAAATTTTGAAATGTAAGTCTTCCTTTTATGGCCCCTGTAACAAATGCACTTATTACAGAATCCTTTGAAACGTAAGATGCTAGCATAAACAAAGAATATGGGACTATTTCTACTTAAGAAAATACATATACTAATTGGAAGCCAAGAGAGACATCATTGAGTTGACAAAATATCTGTGTCCTGCAAGCATTAAAACTTTTGATGTGAACTAAGTAAAAGCAACAGGAAGCATTTCTAAAACTTGACTGGTTGGGGAAGATTTAAAGGTATAAACGTGACCTGAGCAAAGCACCTCACTGGTGCTTCTCCTAAGCAAGTGTTTGGCAGACACCACTTCCATGGGATACGAATGGCCAGTCTCTATATTTATCTCAAGTTTTTAAATTAAATTAGTACTTTTATTGGAGCACACCGGTTAGCAGAGATCATGAAAAGAAAAATTAGTTGGCTACAGATAAAACCCAAACACCAAACAACATTTTAATTTGAACTGCCTTGAAATAGCACAATGTTATAAACATTTAAAAGAAATTAAAGGTCAAAAGCCTGGAATCCCACAGCACTTCTAATTAGCAAAATTCTGTTCATAGACAGGAGCTAAGCTCTCAAGATTAAACCCAGTTGATTACTACATAACTGGCCGTTGGATCAGCCGTGGTCTCAAGAATCTGACTGACATTGCACTGGAAAATTACAGTTAGTTGGTTATTTTCTAGACTGCTCATACATTCATTATGCTTACTATGAGTTAGCTATAATTTTTTCAATTCAGTTTGTATCAGTTACTTGCTATTAGAGTTACACAATTAAACATATACAAAGTGATAAAATGTGAGTGTGGAAAGGCTTTTGAGTGTCTATGAAAAACATTGAATACTTTAGAAATAGTTAATAAAAGTAAGTCACACAGAATTATTGAATCAAGTGTGGATGAGAAAATGGGAAATATTCATAAAAATCTAGAAAGTTCTGCCTTTGGTTAACTTTACAACTTGCTTTAACTTCTAGCTCTACATTAAATGTACTGAAACTAGTAGATTTAATAAAATACTTTTCAAGTCTGGTTTACACTCAAAAGGACTGCACATTTCAGTCAATGTATTTATACTCAAATGAAAGAACTGATTTCTCATCAAACAATTGACAAGTAAGATAAATATTTAAAATACACATATACTGTTTTCATGAGTCTCTTTTTAATTTACTGACAAACTGCGATTGCATTAAATACCTACTATGGTCATTTTAAATAAACTTTATGTTCAATACAAACAAGGAAACATTTTTACTAAAATCTTTTATACCCTCTGATTTTAAAACTTTATCAACATAAAATTACGTCCTCAGCTTCAACATACTATTATAACAATCGATGGCAGAGTTCTCGTTTCAGATAACCACAAACAAGGTAATTCCTCTAGAAAATTCTCCAGGGTAAAGTTGCCTTTTTCCTCATGATCTCATTTGTTTTTCTTGATTTTATGTTTGTTTCCTAATTAAGATAAATAAACACATTATATTATCTTTTATTGTCTAAATGAACCATGCTACATAAATCACTAGATTGCCTAGTTAAAGCAGAACTCCAAGAATTGATAATCATTAGTAATACCATATATCAAATATATTGTTAAACACCATCTACATTTGTGCATTTATCTATCTGTCTATCTATCTATCTATCTATCTATCTATCTATCTATCTATCTATCTATCATCTATTTATTGAGACAGGGTCTCACTTTGTAGTTCAGGCTGGCCGTGAGCTCACCATGTAGCCCAGGCAAGCCTCGAACTCAGCAATCTTCCTGCCTCTGCCTCCCAAGTGCTGGGATTACAGGTGTGAGCCACCACTCCTGGCACTGTGTTATGTGGTACTGATTGCTGGTGGGGGTGAGAGACCACACCCAGTATTGTTGTATGTGGTTACAGGGGTTGAACCAGGGATCTTGCGCTTGCTAGACAGGACCTGGAACCACTGAGCTAAATCTCTGGCCCTGTACATTTCTTTTTACAGCATTCATCTTACATAGGAGAAAATTAAGTTCTGCCGATGACAAGTACATTGCCTCAGTCGCTGTCCGTGCTGTAAGAATCAGTTTCAGGGCTCAGTCTCCGTTTCCTCAAGCTCCAAAGCTGAGCTGCAGTGCTCACTATTGTTGTTTCCCAGAATGTAACACTTTAATGCTTCTCACCATAAGGCCCCACAATTATTTGGGGCAGCTAGATTTTATTTTTAAACCTTGCCAAAATGTTTAAATCATCGGTTATGGCATGCAATTATATAATTGCTAAATACTAGATGTTCCTTCACAACATTTCTTCAGAACATAAAGCTTTAATAAGAAAGTACTTCCATGGAAGGATACAGAGAGGATCATTCTGGGATTTCGGGACTCATTCATACAAATACATACTCTGGGCCTTTTGTTCAGTTCTGAGAATACAAAGGTGTCTGAGACACTGTCGTTGTCCTCAAGGACCTCCCGGTCTGGGTGAGAGGAGGTAATTAAGTACTTGTAACATGATGTGAGAGCAGCTCTGCAATATTAGATCTGTACTTAATACTCTAGAAAATGACGGTGAAATTTCAAAGCAGTAACATAGAGAGAGAGAGGAAGTTGTAGCCTCCCACACATGGCAGTCTTTGACATTGATAGTCTTTAATTTGTGGGCCTAGGAGCCAATAAAGCAAGTGACTATTACTCACCTTTGATAACTGTGTGTGTGGCATGCCTGACTGCGTTCTCTGAACTCTTCTTACCACCTGTGCCCAGTGAACTGCTCCCACCACCACCGTCCTCCTTTCCCTCTATCACTATGAATTTCAACTAGGTCTGGCTAAATAGAGAAAAGAGGCCTGGCAGTTTAAACAGAAATAGAAGTCCTATATTGGAACAGGCCGGATGGTATAAAAAGGAGGTAAGGAAAAAAGGTTGGTGTAGCCTAAGGATTGGATGAAAAGAACCACACTGCTGTAAAGACAGCCTAACACAAAGCCTGAATCTCAGCTGTATGGCTCAGTGATCCAGACTTGATCCTATAGCAAATGGGCTGACCAAGGGATCTGATCATCTCTAAATTCCTCAATTCAAATTCTGGCTTTGCCATTTAACTTCCCCATGATTTCAGTCAATGAACTCACCAAACTGAGGTCATGACATAATGCTTAGTCCATAGAGCTGTGTGGGTTAAAGGTGATGGATGCTGAGTGTCATGATGATACTTGGGAAGAAGTGTGTAATCCACAAAAGCTCATTGGGGTTTAAAAGGAAGAGTGATGTAATTAGACCTGTGGTTTAGAAAAATCACTCTGACAACAGTGTGGACTCACGATTACAAATAGATTTACTTCTGCAAAAATACAAATATTTATGAAGAACATCTGAATTCCAGGAAGCAATCATGGTATTTGAAGCAGGAAATGATTCTAGAGATATTTAGGGGAGGAGTGGACTAAACATGAGGGAGGAGTATAGATGAATTCAGAGGTTTAGTATCCAACCAACAGTTAAGATGGGGGTTCACATAGCATGTGTGTGTATCACATTTAATGATCTCCTCTTATCAATATTTATTGATTTCCATCTCTTAATGGAAAATAATGTGCCTGGATTAAAGAACACAGAATTGAGAATTAAGTCAAAGGTATTTATTTAGTTCTGACTCAGCTTTAGGTGTCTCTCTGACCTGTGTCTCAGTGTCCATATCCATAAATAAAAAGGAAATACTTATTCTCCCCCTCACATGATTTGGAAGAGAATGAAGTATAGTGTTATCAATAATACTGCAAGTTTTCATAATAGGTGTCAAATTAATAGCAGTACAAGTGTCTGTGGTTATCATAATACACAATGTTATTATGGGAATTGAATAACCAAAACGACTTCTAGAACTATAAGTTTGAAGTTACTTTCAAATAAAAAGATAGAGCAAGTATAAAGGTGTGAGTGTGCCTCAGACCCACACATGAATCGAAAAAGCTCTTCCAGGAGATGCAGCTTGCAGAGAACTAGGACTGCACATGCTGTGTTTAAAAGATGTTCCCCTGGAGGACTGAATGACTCCCCGGTGACACACTGACTCTTGGAAGCTCCCTTTTGGTGGCACGCAGAAGTCTTTTCTTGCAAAATATTTCTTTCTTTTCATGTAAGAATGACAGTAAATAGCCAAACCAAACAAGAACTGTTTGGATTGCTTAAAGAGGCCTTTGGAAAACTGCTTTGAGCTGCCATTTGTCATTGTCACCAAATCCTGGAGATGTGTGGAAAGAAGACTGCAGTGCCTTGGCCAAGGCTATCTCCAGGAGTGACTTTTATTTGTTCTTTCACATAAGAGCAGAAGAAGATGATCCATGTGGAATTCTTCTTAGAACCAATATGTCCAGCACAAGAAGGGTAGATGTGCTTTTTATTTTAATTGAAAATTAATACTGTTTAGCAGATTCCTTTTAGGGAAGTTTTTAACAGATTTGATTGATAAGACATTAGTAGAAAATTAATTTTATATATGTGTATCCTATGTGCACAGAAAAATTAAAAATAACCACTGAACATTAGTTTGGGCTAGGCTCTCTGCTAACAACTTCACATACATCAACTTGTTTCCATAAAAAAATACACTTTTCCAATAAGAAAACAACATCTACTCTTAGATTTTAGCAATTTAGATTTCAGAACTGTCTTTTCTACCCAGTACAATGCATAACAACAAGCCATGGACCCCTGAGCTGCATGGTGAGGACTCAGGTACAGACCCCGGGTGCCATTCCCAGCACAGAGGACTGAGGCCTGCCAGCCGGCCCCCACTCCACCCCAGAGCTGCATTGTGATGACCCAGGCCCAAGAGAAGCTGGAGCCATTTCCTGCGACCCTCCACACCAGAGCCGTGCTGAGAGACCAGGCAAGAATTTTAAAAAAGGGAATTTAGTTTCTGTTTTGCCATCTACTCCTAAATCCCTCTATTCTCTTCTTGTCCCCACACCCTCTCCTATCTTCCTGTCAGAACCAATACCCAGAAGTAAAAGACTCTTAGGCTGCATATTTCTTCTGCTGTACTATTATAAGAAGGTGTGCAAAGTCTCCAGCGGTCTCACAGCATACAGTTGGTACTGTTTTATATATGCCCTTTTATCCTCCGTTACCTGCTGGAATACATGAGGTTATCAAGTCTAGATGACCTTCATAAATCTGAAATAGAGTTACTATTTCATTCTCCTCCTGTCTCCCTTCCTCCCTGATTCCCCAGTGACCTTTTTATCCCCAAAGGGTTCTGGGGGTACATTTACAATCTACATGTTGTATACACATTGCTAATCAATTCTAAATTTTGGCATATGGACATAGAGGTAACTCATGAGTTCAAAGGCTTCAGAATAGAAATAAACAAAATTTTTCATTTTATTTACTGTGTTTACTACTGATACTGGCATTGACTGTATTATAGTAACAAAGATGATGTGATTGTCCTGTTCAAATACCTTCCATGATATGTCAGAACTGAGAACTCTCAAGGGTCATTACAGATTCAAGGAGGACACCCCAGGAAGGTGCCACATCCAAAGAGCCCCAGATAATAGAAAGAAAGAGACCTGCAACAAACATTAACCTGTCATCAGGCAAAGTAACAAAGCATTAGTAACAACAAAAGAATAGAAATGAGAAAATATACCAAAAAACGGATACAGAGATCACCACCACAGGGAAATTCAGAGAAAAGGGAAATAGGGCAAACTGAAACTCAAACACCAGGACTCTTTGAGATGGTAACTAAAGCAGATCTAGTAAAATAGAAATCAGAACTCATCTCTGTGATCAAAACAGAGATACTGTCCACAGTGAAAGACATCATTAAAGAAGAGATCAATGAGATGATAGAATCCAAGATAGCAGAAGCAATGGAACCTTTTAAACAGCTTCAAGCAGAGCTCCAGGGAATGATGAAGGAGAATGAAAGCTTGCAAAGTAGGATGAATGAAGCAGAGAACCAAATCTCAGACCTAGAGGACAGCATAGCAGCCAATGAGCAGGAAAGATATAATCTATGGAAAAGGGCAAGGGACCATGAGAAATCAATCCAACAGCTTCTAGATGACTCAAAGAAAAATAACATAAGACTGATTGGAGTCACTGAGAAAGCAGGAGACAGTGTAAAAGACATAAAAAATAAAACTATTGTCAGAGATACAACAGAAAACCTCACAGGAAAAGAAATGGATGTACAGATAAAAGAGGCCTATAGGACTCCAAAAGGCCATGACATAAAAATATCTACACCTAGACATACACTTATCAAAGTTCCAGATACACAACAAAAGAATGAAATACTGAAAGCAGTGAGAGAAAGGAAGAAAATCACCTACAAAGGGAAGCCCATTAGGATCACAGCAGACTTTTCAACACAAACACTCAACGCAAGCAGAGCCTGGAGGGAAGTATTTCAGGCATTGCAGGAAAACAACTTCCAACCTAGACTGTTGTATATTGCAAAACTATCTTTCAGAATAGA